>ML801537.1:622-22107 GCA_009831015.1 Picea engelmannii | reverse complement strand
AACTAACCAAGATTTCTTATGCTTACTCCTTTGCAAGTGAAATCTTTCAATAATATTAGAGTTTATGTAACTATGGCTAGCTCCAAAATCAATTAAAATTGTTATAGGTTGATTATTGATCTTACCTTCCACCTCAATCACCTCAATCATGGGGCACTGATATTTTGTTTGCTTATTGTCCAAGGCTGCATAAATCCTTGGCACGCTTCCTCCCATGTCTTCTATTGTTTCAGCCTCATGAATGTTGTGGACAGTCCTCATTCTTTCACCTTTGTGAGGGCGGTCCCTATACAAGTGATTCCCCTCACATCACCAACATTGTACAGGTTGTTGCTTTGGCCTTTTCCCAAATGAATATGTTGTCTTGTGCTCATTTTGGGCTAGTTGTCTTTGTTGATTTGATTGGGAGTTATTCTTGAAAAAGGGTGGCTTAAAACATGTTTTCCTTTGCTCCTTCTTACCCTTCCTCTTGTCATTCCAAGTCTTTTGGAAAATTGGCCTCCCTCTGCTCTGCTCATAGAGATGCTTTGCTCTCCTTATAGTCTCCTCCAAAGTCTTGGGGTTATCGTATTGTATCTTTTCACTGTAAAAGGAGGGTAACCCAATAAGAAACCTTTGAATTTTGACTTTCTCATCTTTTATGAAGTCCACATACTTCAGCAACTCAAAGAACCTCTTCTCATATTCCTCCATTGTCATGCTTCCCAACTTGAGTTCAAAGAAATCTTTCATCCTCTTTTCATAATAATGCTCAAACAAATATTTCTCTTTGAAATATCCTTTGAACTGCCTCCATGAGACCCTCTTCTCATCAAGATGTTTGGCTTGCTTAAGCTGATCCCACCATATGGCTGCCTTGCCTTGAAAATGGTAGGTTGAAATTCTTATTTCTACCCTGGAGAGGTAATCATGCAGCTGGAAATATTTCTTCATTTCCAACAGCCATGCCTCGACCTCTTCTCCCTTCCTATGCTCACCATTGAAAGTTGGTGGCTTGATCTTCCTGAGTTCAACTTGCAAGATGTCTCCCTCGAGCCTTCTCCTCTGTCTCCTGACAAGAGACACTTGGGATGCTCCCTGGCCCTAAACTGGCATGAGCTCTCCTAATGGATTTCCCTGGGGAATGATGGCGCCTACTCCTACTCCTTGACTTCCTATCATTCCCATGCTCATCCCTCCTACTATGGGATTTGGATGTTGTCAATTGTCTAGCACTAGCTTGGTGGCAGAGACCTTATTCGCTTGCTTCTGCAGCATGTTCAAGCTCTGAAGTATCTCTTCCTGAGCTTTCATAATCTTTTCAATATCATCCCTATAACTCTACACTTCTCTCTGCAGGCTTCTCATAGTTACAGGCTCATGCCTACCTCTTCTTCCATTGGACTCTGTCTCAACATTCCCCATGCTAACATGCATACCTTTGAATTCCTCTTCATGGTTGTAGGATCCTTGGGCATCTTCCATGGCTGTAGTTCTTCATATAGGAACCAAATCGCCTTTATGAACCTCTAAATTCTGCAGAAAATGTGCATGCAAACAATTTATTGTTGGACAAAAATAAATACATACACAATTTTGGAAAAGAATGCATAAATTTTTCTGCCCTCTAATGCCACTAGTCATCTTCTTTTGAGTTGACTACAAAATTTTATGCTCAAATTACTTTTATGGGTTAATAGATGGATTGTCCTCCCGAAGACCTTTACATCGACTACTCATTTTCCCAATTCTGAGTTTCGAGTAGAGAGTTATGGTCTTCAAAAGTTTTGACCATTTTCGTTTTTTCAACCTTGCCAGCTTCAAGTGTACTCTTTCCTCCCCAACACATTTTCAGGTACTCAGAACTCGATTTAGGCTCTCTAGCTGACCTCTACAGTCCATGAGCTTTCCATAGACTGCTCTTGGGCTCCAAACTGACTCCCAAGCAAAGAGTAATGCTCTCTAAAAGAAAACTGGTACTAAATTTTACCCTTGACTGTTTTGGCTGTAACTTCTTCATACAAGCTCTGTTTGGCGAACAGAATAGCTCATTTGAAAGCTCTCCTCGGGCTCTTTCATTTTAGAAGGAAAAATGGTGTGTCCTAGAAGGACACGCAATTTTGTACAAATTTGATTTTCTAAAAACGTTGTTTAGACCCTCAAAAATGCCTTGCAAGTTTGTGACCTTCAAAAACACCAAAAATTTCTGATAATTCATTATTTATTTGTTGTTTATGGCATTGATTTTGTTCTAGACCACCGAGCATCGGGGAAAATACTACCCCTCTCCTTTTTGAAATTCAATTAAACATAGGTCCAATCCACTGGGCATCAACCTACCAAGGCACTATTGAAAAACTGATGCATGTAGGTAAATTTAAAAATTTACACCATACAACCAACATACCAATACATCTTGCATATATCAAGATCACTGAAAGTGAGACAATCACAGAGAGAACACAAGTATACCCTGGGAAACCCTCTTGGGGTAGAAAACCCAGCCAAAACTTCTCTTTAGATTCTTCAACAAAGTACAATACCAGTACAAGACTTTAGAGTAACTAGCTAGGACTCAGAGGGCTGAAACAATACCTCTATTTCAGCACTTACAAACTTCACAAATAGTTGAACTAACACTTATAGTAACAGCTTGACAAACTCACCAAAAGATAACTGACTTTCCTTCTTGTTGTAGCAGAGTTATGGTAGCTTTAACATAGTATCTGTAGCAGCCTTATATCAGCAAGGAACAACAGAAGACTCCAACAACTAGCAACCATATACCAACAGAAAATACTTCAGCAAATAGATGCCTTGCCTCAACAGAAGACTCCAACAAAACAAAGATATATAAATGGTAAGTGAATGCCCCTTTTTATAGGTTGGTTTGGCTGCCCTAAGCAGCCCCCTAAGAATGTATGACAGTTGTATAACAGTTGTCATACTTGCCCTCCTTTGGCTGCCAAGAATCACCTCCTAAAGTTCCCAAGAGCCACCTCTTAAAGTTCCCAAGAGCCACCTCCTAATGCTCCCAAAGGTCACTTACTTTGTCTCTTCTAGAGGCCGCCCTAAACAGATGTCTTAGGATTGTATGACAACTGTCATACCACCACCCTAAACAACCCCCCTAAGCTGGCCACTCCAACCATCCTAAGCAAGCCTCTTAAGCAGCCTCCCTAAGCAGCCCTCTTAGAGGTGCTATGAGGTTGACACATGGCATATAGTTGTCTTGGCATAATGTTGACACTTGTCATGTGTTTGATGCTTGACATAAAGTTAACACTATATCAAAACTTTATTTACATGGTTAGTTACAATAGGAAAATAGCTTCCAAAGCTATATAATTCAACAGGCACCGGGCCACTCACCATTTCGCACACACCTCCAACCAAACTAGCTCTGCTCCGATCAGTTCCACTAGACCATCAGCCTATCAGGCATCGAGCTACCGCACTCCACTTCTATCCAGCTCTCCCAATGATTCTAATCCGATCCGATCTACCGAACATACCAGGCCACCGGAGCACCTACCCACCAGGGCACCGGCTCCATACTGCAACTTCGCGAACCGATGCCACTGGGCCACCAAGCGACTCGCACACACCTCCAGCCAAATGAACCCGACGCTGATCCACCAAGGCACCAGGCCACCTACCACCACATGCAACCTCCATCCAATAATCCCGATCAGATAACTTAGTTGGCACCTTGGGTACATAATCCTAACGTAACCTACCACCTGGCGTGACACGTGGCTACCGAGGTATCAACCTACCGAGCTATCGGGCATATTTTCCCCACACTCGACACTTACTAAACTCTTCCGATATCTGGTTATCTGGGACACTGGCACACCAGTGCCCTCGGCCAAAAGTTATGTTGCACACGGGCTCCATAGGGTTCCATGGCTCTCTCTGTGCTTCTCGCACAAGTAACCAAGGCCTATATTTTTCTTATAAACCATTCCCGTGAACCCCCTTCCTATGCATGTGGGATAAATAACTCCCATCGCAGATCAACGACTGGGAATCCATTGCGGGTTGCGATCAACGACTCCTGTGCACTATCGCACCAAAAGGCATAGTTGTAGATTTTGTGCTTCAATTCAACCAAAAAATGGCTCGCTGGAGAGACAGGGCCACGAGAAAATACTTGAACACAGTTTCCATGGCAGAATAACAGCTTTAAACCACAAGAATTCTCCATCCCACGTTGTCCCATGGAAAAAATAATTTTTCCCCAAAAGAAAACAGATCTGGTCCAAACAACTTCTTGTTGTCCTGTAGTAGGGCCCTAGCTGAACCAGGGAACATTACCAAGCAAAATTCACATAAAACGAAAAAAATTATTGTTGGTTCATTTACTGTAGCTTACCAGCTACGATTTAATTCACATTATTAACCAAATTCTGATACCCCTCATGAAATGCATCTACAACATTCTAAATGAATAGGAATGCAACAATAAACCATTTACATACACARAGYTAAGCACAGCAATTAAACTCAACAAATAACTCAGGAAATAAAATRAACACTTATCTTTTTAAAACGTTTATGCAACTAGCTGMTTGGAAGGACGTTCCACCCAACCATAGACMTGTTGTTCTAAATCTCAACAGCAAGTCACCCCCYGAGTTGGGGCTAGGAATCCACAAGAGGAGGGTCCCTCTCAYAGTCCTCTCACAACTAAATACCTCACAACCCATTGATATTCTCCTACAACTATCMKRAATTTACYTCCAGCTCTCTTCCTCTTGACCTACCYAACCCAAGGAATGTACCCYRTCACTGCTCTCAATCCATTGGRCGTCCCATTCGTTTATCARGGTCTCTCTGGCTCAAGTAGCCAAGAACCTCTCTGCTRGGAACTCAAGGGACTCACTRCCAGGAAAACTACTAGTGACCAACAGCAACACTTGTTTTTATAGTGYAACTCACTCAGGAGTTCACTCTTYGTGCCTGACAACCTAGTTCTTTAATTTCCAGCTCCCAAAAGCGCTCCAGCATGCTCCTAAATTTTCCCAGYCTTCTTGTTCAAGCTCTRGTGYTCTTTTTTTCCTTGCTTCCTGCTTGTTGTTCATCCCCAACTCAATGTGTTAAAACTRTTTGTATCATCACATACRAATTTCCTCTATTTTCCCAAGACAATTGACTGCTCACTTTACCCAATGTYRATTGCTTCTTCCCCATGCTTTCCAATAACTATGGGATGTGACTCTCACACCCACCCTCTTACATGARTTTAATGATTGGGCTCTCACACACTCAAACAGAAATAGAAGTTTTCCCCAAAAGATAATATAATTCAAAAAAATGGGTTTGGATTAATACTCATAGGTCATTTCCCCCTCAGGTCCCCATTAGACACTCTCAGGCATCCCCGTCTCTTGTGGATAAACCAACCCCCATCTCTATCCATATTCCCAACAGTTGTATCACATTATATTTATTAAAATCAAAAAATACATTACGCATATTACATCTCTTGGCCACAACCATATTCATATCTACATTATGCATTAGTTAAACTGGGGATTATAGTGAGGATGTTACAATTTCTTAGTCTCATCCTTTCTCCTCCTTATGTTATATGTAGTGCTTAAGGCTTAAGGCTTTCCCAAATTTAAGTCCTAAGATTAGATGGGACCTTATTGCTACTTTGTAGGAGTTGTTCATGCCTTGCACATACACTAAGTTTGTAGTGATACCATATAATTTTAGGTCGGGTTAATGAACATTCAACGTGGGGAATAACTCTGCCAATAACCAAATGGCATGAAAACATTATGAAACTTGAATTGAATACTTTCCGAACTTGTGAGAACTAAATCTTTCCTACAAATGATTGGACAACAATCTCTTTCAGACATAAAACTCTTGACATCATCCGCCAAACTAATTTCAAGCTCTATAACAGTGATCGCTTTCGAGTGTTGTGTGAGAATACTAATGACCTTATCAATTAGGTGTTTACCATCACCAACTCTATACCTTTCTCCATGTAATGTCATGATTTTATTTTACATTTTGTATTGAATTAAGTTCGTTGTCATATTTCCTTTGTACACTTTGCATACTTCCTTGGAATGGGTATTTTTTTGCCGCAGGTTACATAAGATGTTTTTTAACATACTTTGTGACCATCATCATAGCCTTTAGCTCTTTAGGCTTTCTACATTGGACAATATCCAAGTTAAAGAAACAACGTATGGAAGGTATGGGAGGCTTGCAACCCCTCTCTTGAATGGGATGGTGAGGAACCAAGAAACCTAGATTAACAAGCACTCTTTCTGGTAGCCACTTCTACTAGCACAAAATGCTAATCTTATGAAAAATATTCCCTAATACGATACCCATAGATATTTTAGAAAGGGCATCAAAATTGTCCATAACATGTTTTCATCTCAAAAAAGGGAGTGACTTTCATGGACTAATAATAAAGCCAAATTCAAACTCAATGATAATGTTAAAATTGCAATTTAGAAGATCATAGATATTATGAAATCCCTTGACCAAGAAACTAGGTTTGAAAGCAGCCAGGGAGTAACATTGGTCCCAAAATGTATCCAAGTTGTCCATGCACCTAATCCCATTTAATGCTTTCCAATGACTTCAAGAAGGAGAAGACATAAAGGAAAGACTAAATAAGCTTTGGCAAGCCAACTGCATATCTTCTATAGAGAAGAAAAAATTCCACAAGATTTGGAAAGCAGCAAGCACCTATTGTGCCTAATAAAGCACTCTTCGAGTGGTATTTGATGCACCAGGCCTTGCTCCAGGGCATAGGCTCTACAAACTTAGGACTGAACCTCCAAAATGCCATGTCAGGCAAAGAGGATAGCATTAGGCATGCCTTTTGGAGGTGTCCAAAGGACAAGCATGTATGGAAATAGGTGGCAGAAATTGCCAAAGATGCAACTATCACTAATATTAGATAAGGCTCATCCCTTTTACAAGATGTTAAACCATCGTCGGCAACATACAGAATAGGACAGTCTCTCAAAGAAGACGTCACTTAACTAATTCCTTCACTCACTCCCCTAAAAACTTCTAGCGTACCATCCTCCCACGATGCTCTCCCCTTCCATCCGATCTAGACCCCGATTCCATGTTTTCCCATGTATCCACTCTATGATATTCCTGGGCAACCCCAAATTCGGGTTACCTCTCTGCCCTCCTTATGCTTCTTATTCTCGGATAGGGACATCAAAGAGGTCGTTTGGGCGATGAACAATAGCAAAGTAGCAAATGAGGAAGGTTTCCAGGTAGATTTCTTTAAGCATGGGCTTCGTGCATTGACTTCTCACTTGGTTGATCTCTTCAACCATGTGGCCTATACAGGTTTTCCTTCAGGATGGTCACATCACATCACTCACCCAATACACAAATCAAGCCCCAACTTGAATCCCAACAATTACAGGACACTCATGTTGGGCCATACATTCTCGAAGATCTATGCTACAGTTCTCCATATGAAGCTCTCTAGTGAGCTTGAGCATAGACACCTCGGAGCTAAGGGCAAGCAGGATTCAGACCCACTTATAAGACCATTGATCACATCTTTACCCTCCGAGCCATCATTGAGGAGGCGCGGCATCGATCTTCGAAAGTCTACTACTACTTTGTAGATTTTCGAAAGGCTTTCGACTCTGTCTCGAGAGAAGCATTGTTCCAAAGGCTTATAGACATTTGCATCTCCCCGACCCTACTGACTGCCATTATGTGCCTATATGAGTCGATTCTTGGTCATCTCCACACAATTCACGACATACCAGATTTCATCTGCAATACCATCAAGGTTAAACAAGGTTGTCCCATGTCCCCCACATTGTTCAGGATTTATATTGATGAGTTAGAGGCCTTTCTTCATTAGCATATCTAGGACAGCAACAGGTGCCTCCACCAAGTTTTGATATCCATCTTGCTTTTCACTGATGATGGTCCTCCTAGCCTCATCTCCATAGGGATTACAAAGAAAGTTGGATGCCTTAGATTTATTCTGCGACCTTCAGCACTTGACGATCAACCTGGGTAAAAGCAAGGTTATGATCTTCAACAAGATTGAGATCACCAGCACATACACATACTTGCGAGTACAATTCTCTGGAACCCGCTTCAGTTTGTGACCAGACCCTCCGGCCCTGGATCACCAAGGGCTATGGATCTTTAGCCCTTCTCGAGAGACAGTGTTTTCATCACCACTTTCAAGACATCTCATCCAAGATGTCCCTCATGGACTCCCTTATCCGAGCCACAGTTATCTATGGCTCAAAGATTTAGGGGCCATCGTTACTGTAGTCTGATTGGGCCTCAGTCGAGTGTTGGAAAATTGGTTGTCATTGATGTCAACCCTAGAAAAAGCCCCAAAGCAAGTCCAGAAGCCCCTAGAAGTGAAGAGTTTATTTGAAGGAGTCTCCAAAGTGGTCCCCTTATGGCGTAGCTTTAAGCATGGCCCTTATGGGAAGACGCTTTGAAGTCACCTAGAAGAAACCCTAGAACGCTAGAACGTCAAGAAAAGAAGCCCTGGAAGTGTGGTCAAGAAGCCCCAAAAATATGGTCAAGAAGCCCCGAATGTAAGTCCCCAAAAGTCATCCCTAATGGAATAAATATTAAAAATATTATTAAGATAGCAAAGTACAAGTCGGCCCCAATTGGAATAATCAAAAAAAATCAAATTGAATTGTTTTGGGTCAAGTCGACCCTAAAAGGAGGGCACCAGATCTAGTGTAAATAAGGCGCCTAGGAGCTCATTTGGATCAGGAACTTAAGTGACGTCTGGGGTGATCAAGGAGATCTGAGGCAGCGAATATCTGAGGCAAACAAAGGTTCAAGAGGGTGAAAATTTCAGGAGCATAAGGGAGGATAAGGTAAGTCTTTTCTGATCTGTCCTGGCAAATATTTGAAGTCTGTTATAGGCAAATTTTGAGGCAGTGAGGCCGAATTTTTCTGAGGCTACAAGGCGAATTTTCTGAGGCTATAAGTCTGAGTTTGACATCTGTCCTTCTGGGCATATTGAGGCCTGTTCTGAGGAGGTTTCCAGGAGTAAATTGAGGCGAGTCTTCAGGACTATTTGGTGTGGATTTTAGGCCTGTTCTGAGGCCAAACCTGAACTGAATTCTAGGCCTGTTCTGAGGTTAAATCTGAGGTGAATTAAGGCCAGATCTGAGGCAAGTGAAGGGCAGATTTGAGGCAAGTTTAGACCTGTTCTAAAAGCAAATTGAAGGGCAGATCTGAGGCAAGTATAAGGGCTGTTCTGATGCAAGTCTGAGGTAATTCCTTTGATGCGAACTGCAGAAATAACTTGGCCGAGTTTAAGACCTTACCAGGGCAAGTTTGAGACCCATCTCTAGTGCGAATTTCAGGAAGAACATCGCCAAGGTTAAGGACTCTTTTGGAGCGAACCTATGCTGAGTTTAAAGCCGGTTTAAAGCGTGAGTTACAGGAGTCTTTTAGCCGAGTTTCAGATCTGCTACAGCAGTAACTTTTGGTGAGCTACAGGGGTAACTTCTGCTGTGAGTCTAGTCTTTGGAGCATCTTAAGTAGGTGTCAGGACTGTCTTTGAAGCAATTATCAGAGGTTTATAAGCAAGGGTTTTGACCTGATTTAACACAAGTTTCAGAGCGAAAGTTTCAGATTGGTTAGAGCAGTTCAAGTGAAGATTTCAGATCTATCTTGGCAGAATATTTAACTCAGCAAGGAAGCAGAGTACAGTGTTTGTGTCTTGATCAGGTCAAGGACAACTTTTGTCATAAGAAGGCAGCATATGAAGGCTACAGATCAAGGGTGACACAGTCTATCTTTTGCAGCTGACAAGGCAAGGGATTCACCTTACAAAGTGTGATTAAGGGTGTACTCTGGTAAATTTTGTAAGACTTGTAGAAGATATTTTATTGTAATTGCAATCTTTGAAATCAGGCTGGTTGGGTGGTGCGCGGGAAGATTGATGTCTCCAGTTTGCAGGTTGGTGCCTGAAAAGTGTGAGTTGGTGCTCACAAGGGGGTTGGTGCCTCCTAGTTGGTGCTAGAAAATTCAAGGGGTTTGTACCTCCTTCAAGTGGGTGCTGGAGAATCTTGGAAGTTGGTGCTTCCGGTGGATGTAATCTTCTGATATATTAAAAAGCATTCCACGGTTTTCTCCCATTTGTGTTTCCACGTAAAATCCTTGTGCACTGTGTATCTTTGGTTGTGTGTTTCAATATATATCATGAATGCAACAATATCTTGAATGCAATTATAAGTAGAAAAAGTGATAAATTGTTTAATTGATTCACACCCCCCCCTCTTAGTATCCCTAAACATACCAACATTGAGAGAGTCCAGACCATTCTCCGACACATCACTAGATGCAAGCAAATAATTCCTCAACACATCATCCTAGCAGATTTTGCGGCTCGCCCCTTTTGACTTGAGACTATTCGGACTAGTGTCTCTTTTGTATCGTCTCCGGAGCTTAGAAGACTCGACGAAGGGGCGAGATCGGTACCCGTACTTGGCCTACTGCTCTTTCGAGACCATTGCCCTCTCTAGCTCATCAAGTCGAGCTCAATGTTGGTTCACAGGGGTTTTAGATATTTTAGAGTCTGTGGGCATTCAAATAGATCATCTCCTTCCGTTTAGATATTCTTTGGACCCACCTAGCCATCTCCTACCGACGAGACAAGTGTTGAACAAGATCATCAAGGATGACACTAACAGACAATTTATCCAAATTCCAGATCACTTGGGTTAACCCTCTTGGTGGGTTATGCCCAAAGATGTCCTTTTACGCTGAGCACTTCTTGGGGCTTAGGGACGGGTTCATTGTTCGACCACATTATACACTTCCCCATTGAGCACACATTCTTCGGATTATGCTAGGCTAGTTTAGAGTGGACTCCCATAGACTTCGAGTTGAGACAGGCCACCAGATCGATCGACCAGGCAGGATCTGTCAACTATGCCAGCTACAAGAGGTCGAGACTGAGGAGCACTTCATCTTCCGCTGCCCCATCTACTATGAGATCAAGGGACGGTTTCATTACGTATTCAAGGGGGCTCAAATCCTCACTAGCTTCTTCAACTATCATGATCAACGATGCTTAGCTTTATACATACAAGAGGCCCTCGAGTTCCGAGCACATACTCGTTAGCCTCCTACAAGACCAAACTCTATTCGACGGTTCACCTCCTTCTTCACAGTGCTACCTTCCGGTAGGGGCACTAAGAGACAAACCGATACTAGCACAACTCCAAACTCCCGATCAGTGTAGACTTGTGGGACCTTCCTCCGTCCCACGAGATTTCAACGACATGACCAAACCAAATGCCTTCCCATGAGACGGATGAGATCCCCCAGGCCTTGTCGGGGTACTACCTCTTCCAGTCAACAACAATGAGGATGATTCGGGCATCCCACTAGTTCCCCCTCTCAACATCCTACTATACTCAATTTTCTTCACTCGGCCTCAGATGATAGGAGAGATGGGTCCATTCCATGACTAACCTATTTCATCACCTCTGGTTCCTCTAGTTCCTGGATCTTCTCCTATAGTACATCTCCTCGTCTGAACAAGTCTCGGGGCTCGAGGTCGAGAGTTCTTCATTTCTTAGCATAGATACCACTCTCTACGGCTTTACCTTATTTCATTTTATTTTCATTTTACTTTCTGCATCATGTCTTTATAGGAGACCTTTCAGTACTCCTACTTTGTAATGACATCATTGTACTCAGCAGTCCCTTTGACCTACTTTTATGGTCATTAGCTGGACATTAATAAAATTATCTTATCGTATCTTATCATCTTCAAAAAAAGAAATCATCTATTCACAATAAGCCCAAAACATTTATTTACTGACTGCTACAACATAATTTCCAATGTTGTGTGGAAATTCAAAATCAGGATAAGTGATTTTGGAGCAAGAAGACTTCAGAGCTCTAGTTGGTAAGCAGAGCAGTGTACCATGTCCAATGCTCTGATGGGCTATAGGGGCAATGCACCATGTACATTCGGTAACGTGCCTCCATTAAAAAATGTGAGACTATAAATTATAACTAATGAATGGTGATCAAAGAAATAAGGGATACCATTACAAATATAAAACACCTTTCCACGTGAAGACAGAACAGAGGAAGCTTCTTCACACGTGTTAGGAACAAAAAAAAGATAATGATAAGTGGAGATGGAATACACTGGCAGATCTAGAGATCCTATGATTTACAGTGGGGAAAAAGTAAATCAAAACCTTCATCCTATTGCTATATATGCCTTTGCATGATTATTTTCTGTGTGTTGTCTTTCTATTCATATTGGTAATTATTGCACCTATCAATCATATGTATTTTGATGAGATAGACATCAGTTGTGCATTTTTAGAGTATAAGACAGTCCTCTTGATGGAGTATGCATAGCTTGAATATCTTGGAATGTAACAGTATGCAGTTTTTAAATTTTTCCAACAATTAAAAACATTTTTACAATAAAAGTTAAAAACTGATTTTTGGATTTTTAATAGAGAGTTTTATTTATTGAAAACAAGGTAATGTCCACTAGAGTGGGCTTCATATCAACATCAATATATTGTTCTAAACTGCAAACTACAATTGAATTTGAAAAAGAGCAGAATTCATATTGAAAATATAGCTATTTCAATATTTCATCTCATTCTCATTTTCTCCGTGCATTTGAATACCAGTATTAAATGTTAAAACACAGAAATCACAAACCAATCCCCCATATAATGTGCAGCAACCACTGTGAGCACGCTGTAAATACCTGGCTGATGAGACCGCCAAATTTGTTTTTCAGTGCCATCATCTTGGTCAACCCTTTTTCTAAAGTAGAAGGAAACTGTAGCAATCGCAATGTATGGCCAGTTGGAGCAGTGTCAAAAACAATGACTGAATAATCCATAGTTTGTACCAATCTGCACTTGAAAGGAAGAAAAATCAACAAGAAATCCTTACCATTACATAAAGTTAACACCTATCATTTGTCAAAACAATTTGATATTTAGTACAGGTCAAGATTTCTCATTAATGACAACACACCAAGACAAACATGGAATAGGCCCAAACCTTAAAAGTTAAAACCACTAGTAACTCATCATCCAATTCCAATAAGTGTCTAAGCAATGGATCTTCGTTCCTCTCTCAAGTAGAAGGGTTCAACGTTTCTCCATCATCAGAAGTGAAAGTACTTAACCTAGCCACTATGTGGATTAAGTTAAACTTTAAAAACCTTGGATCCAAAACCCATAATCTTAATCTGGATTCAGTTGTTAAAAAACCTAGTTTCACAACTTACTTGTAGCAGTCAGCTAATATAGTGATTTGTTAGGAAAAACCAAAAGAGTTTTCACTGTGAGGTGAAACCTGCAATGCACCACTAGACTAAACACATAGAACCTTATTTACGGCTGCTTTCTGTGAACTTTTGTCTGGGATAATTTTTAGAAAGAAAATACAAGTTTATTCATATTACACCTAAAGGGGAAGAAAATCAACAAGAAATCAGAATCCTTGCCATTACCCATTACATAATAGAGTTAATACCTAACAATTGTCAAAGAAACTTAAATTTGATATTTAGTGCAGATCAGAATTGAACTGTCTATAACACTAATAACATTATCTTATCTCATCTATAACTAAAGACAACACATAGTCAATTGGGTCTAGCTTGGGCAGTTGAGGAGTGTTTATGCTTCCCACCCAGGATCAATTCCCCCAAGTGACATGTTGAGCTCTTAATGAGTATATTGTTGTATCAGCCTTGAGCTAGAAAATCCAGTTTACCCTGGGTACCGTTCTCGAAATGAGAGGAAGTGCCCATGGTTTCCCAGGATTTGTATTTCAAGGGGTGGGGAGGGACTAAAGAAAAAACAACAATGGAATATGCCCTAAACCACTAGCAACTCATCATCCAACTCCAATAAGTATCTAAGCAGTGTCTTTTCTTTCCTGTCTCAGGTAGAAAGGACCAGCCTTTGTCTGACTTCAGAAACTACTTAACGTAGTCACTGCTTGCATCAATTAAAAATCCTGGACCAAAACCCATATATCGTCATCTGGAATGAGTTGTTAAAAACCCTAGTTACACAACATACTTGCAGCAGTGAGGTAAACTCTAATATAGTGATTTATTGGAAAGAATGAAAAGAGTTTTCGCTGCAAGGGGAAATCTGCAATGCACCACTACACTAGACATATCGAACCTTACTTATGGCTGCATTCAATGAACTTTTTTCTGGGATAAATTTTAGAAAGAAAATGCAAGATTATTCATGTTAATAAACCCAAAAGGAAAAAAATCATCAAGAAATCCTTACCATTACATCATAAATTTAATGCCTAACATTTGTCAAAACAATTCAAATTTGGCATTTATCGCAGCTCAAGATTTGAGCTCTGCTTAATTTATGACAACAGACTCAGACAAACATGGAATATGCCCTAAACCAATAGCAAATCATCATGCAACTCCACTAAGTGTCAATCAATGGCTTTTCTTTTCTGTATCGGATAAAATGGTCCAGCTTTTGTCTGTATTCAGAAAGTACTTAACCTGGGCATTGCCTGGATTAAGTTAAAAAGCTTGCATTGAAAACCCCCATATATTCATCTGGATTGAGTTGTTAAAAAATATAGTTTCACAACAGGGACATACTAGTGTTCCTAAGTAAAATAGTGATATATTAGAAAGACTCAAACCAGTTATCGCTGCAAGGTGGAAGTTGGAACCTGCAATGCACCACTACAACAAACATATAGAACCTTACTTATGGTTGATTTTAATGGAATTTTGTCTAGGATTATTTTGAGAAGGAGATTGCAGGATTACTCATAGTGTACCATCTTTCACACTAAATAGAAAACCGCACCCTACAATAAGTGGCTCTTAATCTGTACAGTCGCATTATTTTGATGTCACAGGTTTGATCTGGTTGTTTTGGAAGACTTTCCAAACCAGAGGCCTCTCGTTCAAATCACACTGAAATGTTGCATCCATGCACAAAGGTTTTGTGGTTAGGCTTCAAAGTTCAGTTATCTTTGGTTTTAGGGCATAGTTGCACCGATGCGCTCCACCCCATAAATACCAGTACCGGATATGCCCCGGATCTGTTTTTGGTATGAATCCGCATAACAAAAGCAGATCCAAACTAATCCAAGGACAGATCTGTTTTTTGGTCCATGGACCCATGCCAAGGAATGGAATATACCACCTAGTCACCAAGAGTTGTTGTTCAAACATTTATTTAATTGATCGATAATAACCTATTTAACAGAATATAGGTGAGATAATATGAATATCTGTTTAGATTCATAGGCTTGGATTAATTTAGTACTCATTTATTGTCACTTTGTGTATTTTAGTTTGATCTTGACTCTTGAGACTTTGACAATTGAGTTCAAAGTTTTAAAATTTAATTGTATCTTACATWTCGATGATAGATAGAGTCTATGCGATGGATTGAGTGTCACTTTGTGTATTTTAGTTTGATCTTGACTCTTGAGACTTCGACAATTGAGTTCAAAGTTTTAAAATTTAATTGTATCTTACATATCGATGATAGATAGAGTCTATGCGATGGATTGAGTGAGAATGGTAATATGAATGAAAGTAAATGAAGGAAAATGTTAAAATTGTGTATAATTTTGWAACAYTATTTATAATATTGTGAAAATTTTGTCAACTGGRTYTAACTCTGGTGGTTGAGAGGAGTGTTATCCTYCCCACYTAAATTCAATTCCCGCATTTGACATGTTGAGCTCTTAAYAAATATATTATTATAACAGCTTTGAGCCCTGTTGTTAACATARCTTTGTGCCATGMAAAATCTARGGTTACCCTGGGTWWMAYGTTCAGAATGAAAGGAAATAGGAGATGTCYGGGGTTTTCCAGGAAATATGTTACCTGAAAATAATAATAAATAAATAAATAACATTGTGAAAATTTTGTAATATTTATATAAATATATCATACGTATGCATATTTATACAAGCAGATCGGACCACRCCTACCAAAATACAGATCAGCCCTCCAGACCATTGTACCTACAACAAATGGACATACAGGCACCTGAACTAGTACCAGTACCATGCAACTTAGGTTTTGGGGTTATGAGCTTGGGTTACCACCGTAGTTACCATAATCATCATTCGATTCTACTCGCCAAGGCAAGTGAGTCGGCATACTAAGTATACTCCACAATATTAAAAAAATGCAAAATAAATTCACTTTTAATGCAGGTAAAGAGACTCAGGAGTACAACTACTATTGACTCAGTATACTCAGCACAAATGGAAAATACTTGTGAGTATGATGAGTATTGACAAATCAATAATTGCTCAATCCCAGTTGGCCGAACATTGAGCGGAGTACTCGTCCCAATGCCATACTCATGAGCATGGCAACTATATGGTTACCACGGTTCACTTTACAAAACCTATAGTCCAATTAGGTCATCGGAAAAGATTCATGCTTGCCACATCTGAATTGCTCCTGAACTAACCTCCTAAATACACAAAAATACATAAATAAATAGAGAAACAAAACCTTACTTGAGCATCTCTGCGAAGCTCATTGCCTCATCTATGCCAGGAATTGCATTTGCCAGCTCAGACACAAAGCTGCTCATTCCTTCAGCATTTGGCAAATCATCTCCTTCAACATTAGGATCCACCTCCTGTCAATGCAACGGAAGGTGAATACTATGCCTCCACCTCTTTAAAAAGAAAAACCTAACTCAGGGTCCAGACCATTTTTTCAAATGGTAATTAAACCATTTAAATTCCGCTATAATTTAGTCAGCAGTGCCAAAACCCCGTGGCATGCTAAACTTAACTATGAGCCATACCCAAATCAAATATCGACCAAATTACAGAAAGAGAAAGTGAAATAAAAGGCCCAAATACATACCATGGCAAACAGGTTCGGGAATCCCTGCACTAGAGTGGGAGTTTTGGTGAACTTCTGTTGAAATGAATCGCTCAAGTTGTGGGCAGGATCTGTTGAAATAATTAACACCGAAGGACGTACTTTGGCCAGCAAAATGGCGAGCATTGAACTGCAGGTGGTCTTGCCGACACCGCCTTTGCCTCCGACAAATATCCATTTGAGTTCTTCCTGTTCAACTATGTTCCTGATGCTTGCCTCTGGCAATTCGCCGCTTCCGTCGATCTCAGCTGCCATCATTGTGATCGACAGGATGCACCAAAGAAATTTAAATTATTGCCCGACCTGTTTTTCAAAAGAATGGTGTTATAAATAGGAATTTATAAGAAAAAAAGCTAAAATGTAAAAGGCGGATTGGCCGCCATTGACAACCTATCAAGGTTGTAGCTGCATTTGGCAATCGAGATGTCCATACGATTCTTTATTCCGATTTTTCATTTTTGGGCATCCATTTATTCCAATTTTTTTTATTTTTAACAAAATTTTGCTTTATTCCTATTTTTAGTTTTTCCTAAATGAAGTATGCACGGGTTTGTAGCGAATCCAAGACTAAAGGTGTACTTTTTTTTTCCTCTTTGTGCATAGCGTAGACATAGTGATAGAGGGGGAATACTATAAAGATTGTTTGTGTTGCCTCCGGCTTTAAAAGACTTTGAAGTCACTGAGAATGATATTGTGGCGAGGGACTTCAATATGATTTTGAAGAGTAAGAAAAAAATATGTGGTAGCATAGTAAGGGACTTTGAAAGAAAATATGGAAAATTTCATAATGGATTAGGACTTAGTAGATGTCAAATCTGTGAAAGGAAAATACACTTGGTTAAATAGAATAATTGGTTCAGGTCATATTGTTGTTAGATTGGACCGTTTCCTCGCTTAGAGTGACCTTTTGTTAAGCAACAAAATTATAACTTCATCCCATCCATTGTCTTCGATCATAAGCCAATTTCTCTTCAGTTCCTTCACTCTTGGGATTTTGGGCCACTTCCATTTAGATTATGTCCCCTTTGGCTTAGGAACTCAAAAGTTATGGAGATTATCTCTGAGGGATGGGGAAAGTGGGTTTCAAGATCACCCACCTTCATTTGGGAGAATAAATTAAAAGCAGTTAAGCAAGCCCTCAATGAATGAGCAAAGATCTCGTATGTAGCTTTTGAGAAAGAAAAATTGTTGATTTGGTCTTAGCTTGAAGATCTCCAAATGTGAATGGAAAAGGAAGATATCACAAAACACCATCACATAAAAGAGAGAGCCCTTTGTAGTAAGCTACATAAAGTATCCAGATCAAAGGAAGAGATTTGGCATTTAAAATCCTAGATCATGTGGCTACAATCCGGAGACAAGAATACCTCCTTCTTCCATTGGCAAGCCAAAGCTAGAGTTCAGAAAAACAATGTCAAAGAAGTATCATTAGAATATGGTTGAAGCCTCGGAGACTTCCTAGCAATCGAGGAGGCAGCCAAAAAGCATGTTGAAGCCTTGTATACAGATCAAGAGGAGGTGGATCCCTATGTAACTCTTCTTATAAAATCCTAACCAAACTCATGGAAAATAAGCTAAAGTAGATCCTTCCCAAGATAATGTGTAATAAGCAAGGTGGCTTTATGTAGAAACGTCAAATAATAAACAACATAATTATGGTACAATAAGTATTACATTCTAGTAAGGAGAATAAGGACAAAGGGGTGATCATTAAAATAAACATGGCTAATGCATTTGATTGGGTTGGGCACTCTTTCCTTCTTGTTGTTCTATGTAAATTTGGGTTTAATAATATCTTTGTGTAGTGGGTTAAAGCATGTATCGATAGTCCTTGAATTGCACCCTTGGATAATGGGAGCCCCACTAACTTTTTCAAAAGTACAAGAGGATTGAGGCAAGGTCATCCCCTTACCCCATTGTTATACATTATAGTGGAAAAAGTGTTGACTAGAAACTTGGAAGCGAAAAGCGTGTCTCGCAACCTACATGAAACCAAATTGGCCAAAGGAGTGAAAGCTATGAACCATTCACAATTTTGAAATGATACTCTTTTACTTGGAGGGGCCTCAATTATAATTGTTGAGCTACTAAAAAATGTCATTGGTCATTTTCTCAATGCTTAAAGAGGCACAGTTAACAATGGTAAAAGTCAAATTTGTGGTTGGAACATTATCCCTCAACTTCTCCATGCTATATCCATAATTTCAATGTTCCCTTGCCTGGAATCATGCTTTCCTTTAAAATATTGGAATGTCAATATCTCTCGGTAAACCCTTTAATCAAGTTTAGCCACGCATAATTAGCAAGATCAAGACCAAATTTCAGCAGTGGGGGTTAGAGTGGTTGAACCTAGAGGGAAAGATCGTTCTCATAAAATCTATGATGACAACCCTTCACATTTACCAATGCTCAACTATGTTAGCTCATGTAGGAATTATGCAACAAGTATCAAAGGAAATTTGCAAATTCCTCTAGTAAGGGGGGAAGTCAACATAAAAAGTTCCATCTAGTGAGCTAGAACATTGTTAGATCCCCAAAAGATAGAGGCGTTTTGGGCATCATAGATCCTCCAATTATGCATATGACTTTGGGAACAAATATTCTATGGAGATTGATCTCTACTAAGTTGGAATGGAGGAAGAAATCCCTCTGCAAAAACACTTCCAAGGGAATAGAAAGTGATGCTTAGACAATCTGTTGGATAGTAGAAGGGGTCCCATATCTAGAAATTAATCAAAACCGTGGTTCCTATAATTCAGTCTAAACTTACTTGGGTTCCAAGTAATGGAAAATTGATCAATATCATGAAGGATAACATTATGGGGAACACTCCTCTATACCACAATTATGAACTCCTTCCTTTGGAATTTTGGAGGGAAGTTAAGGCCTCGACACCTTGTTTGACATTTCACAATGGTTAGAAATTGGAAATCATTGGATTGGTTGGTCTTCCTATTCACCTCTAGCTAATCTTGCTCCTTTGGTCCCAATTCTTCTATCATCTCTTAAAGGTCGTGCTTTGTTCGACCTTTTAGTTCTTGGTTGTAGAGATTGGGGTCTCTATCAAAGCTCTATACCATGCTCAGATCATGTCTCTACCTCTCCCACGACTATCTAGTACATGGAAGAAGGTTGGCACAACAATGATTTACCCAACTCCTTCTACTGGGTAATGGTTCATGGCCAGCTTCTAACTACGGACAATCTTAAAAAATGTGGAATACTAGGGCCATCATGATGTGCATGTGCCACTTGGAGGATAAAAACCATTGTCACATGTTCTTTGATTGCATTTTTACTAAGAAGATGTGGAAGTTTGCTTTTGTAGGGATCAATCATGGGGAAATAGTCTAGGATTCTTACAGAGATATGTTCACTTTATGGCTTAAATGTTACAAGGGCTCATTCATTAACAACCTTGTTCTTAAGAGAGTTTGGAAAGCAAAGCCAAAATTTGATTGTTAAAAAGTTCAGTTGCCTCGTAACAAAGTTATATTTCAACAAGAATTGGTCAATACCAGGATAATAGTTGCAAGAGTGAGGGGTTTAATGTCAGAAGCCATTAAAATTAGGGCATGAAGGTTCATTTGGTACAACCACTTGACTATGAAGAGAAAGAGTGGATAATAGACATCCTTGTGGTGGGAGATTATCATTCAAAAACAATAACCCTTTAGCCCTCACATTACTCTAATTGACATGTAATAATGAAAGAGAAAGAATTCAAAGAGTGGCAAAATAAGTTGTAAAAATGTATTCTCTTTTTTAACGGGGCCTCGAAAGGAAACCTAGAGATGGCAAGTGTGGGGGAGATCATCCTTGATCCTAGGGGGAAACAAGAACTAAATTATAAATGGGTTCAAGGGACAATCACAGGTAACCATGTAGAGGTGTACACTCTCTTTTAGTGACTTTTATCTATAAATGTAGCCAGCGTGAAGAGTTGGATAGTTATTGGGGATTCATCCATAATCATCAATCTTACGAACAACAAGAAAACCATGTCTTACAGTAAGTTGGCTAGCCTCGTAGCTAGAATAAAAAGGGGGCTCTTTGATTCAAGGATATCGAGTTTTTCCATGTTTTGAGGGCCCTGAATTGGCAAGTGGGCACCCTCGCTAGCAGGGCCTCTAGCTTAACCAAAGGAGCGTTATGGGAAAAAGGGGAAATCTATTTCCAATCACATATGTCAACTCAAAAAAGCAATTGTATTCTATTTAGATGGAGGTGGGATGCAATGTGCATCACCCTTACGACCAGGGATAATTTTAAGGATGGAAATTTGTATTAAAATGTAGAAACCTAGGCTAATATTACTAGTCCTTAATATGTAAAATGTAAAATGTTTGGCGATAGTTTTGTAAAAATATTCTAATTTCTAAGGATTTTATACAGTTTGTATAAAATTTTGGCAATTTTTAAGGTAAAATAATTTTATTCTATATTTAGGTGAATCGTTTTAGAAAAAATGAAAAATTGGCAAATCTTTTTTCGAGGAAAACCATGGAAAATTAACCCATTTGCTAAATTTAGCCCCTAAAATCATCTATGCTTATGACATCCCTACACATGTCATCCTTATGGC
>ML801536.1:183821-212532 GCA_009831015.1 Picea engelmannii | reverse complement strand
TTTCATTTTTATAAAAAATGAAAACACTTTTTTTTTTTTGGTTTTCATTTTTATAAAAAATGAAACGCACTCTTTTAAAAAAAATAAAAAAAATGAAACACACCCTTTTGTTTGTAATGATTCTTATTAAAAAAAACACACATTTTTATTTTATTATGATTATTGTTTGTTATTATATTATTTTTTATAACAAAAATTTTAAAATTTTTATTTGAAATTTTGAAAAAATCATTATTAAATATATTTGAAAGCTAAAAATATATATTAATAAAATTCAAATATATATATTTTATATTATCTTAATATCTAATAATAGTTGGTATAAATTTCCTTTTAACGTAATAAACTCTAATATTAAACCCTAGACAAGCACTCCTTATTAACCTAACCTTAGAATTAACACTTTAATTTACCTCAAACAAAACCCCAAAACATATTTTTTTATAATTAAAAAACTCTAAAATTATCATAACCTTTAATAAACAAGAATTTAAGAAACCTTAGTGATATTTTATAAAATAAATCTATTAAATAATTCTACTTAGCCACTAATAAACTTTTCCACTTCTAGTATTTATACCAGCTCTTCCCTTTCTCTTAAAACCCAGGTTCTTTGTCCATCTCCTGAAGATGGATCCTAATTTGGATCTGAAACGTCGACAATCTAATGACTACACTGTGGCTTTTCCGATCAAAACTGAAGTATCATTATTATGATTGTTGTTTGTTATTATATTATTTTTTTATAACAAAAGTTTTAAATTTTTTATTTGAAAAATCATTATTAAATATATTTAAAAACTAAAAAAATATATTAATAAAATTCAAATATATATATTTTATATTATCTCAATATCTAATAGTTTTAAAATTTTTATTTGAAATTTTGAAAAATCATTATTAAATATATTTGAAAACTTAAAAAAAAATATTAATAAAATTCAAATATATATATATATATTTTATATTATCTCAATATCTAATAGTTGGTATAAAAAAGTATGATTGTAAATTATGATATATATTTTATATTATCTCAATATTTAACACTTGATATAAAAAAATATGATTCTAAAGTTTGCATAAAATGTTTAACAATAATAATTTTTTTTTAAATAAAATTTCTATTCAAAAAATAATTAAGTGTGATCTAGTCATAGAAAGTGTAATTACAGATCTAAAAATAGGTTTGTAAAGTTTGAAATTAGGTTAAAGTTGATCTCTATTTGAAATTGTCCAAACTATTAGTCTAGAAAATGGCTTACAACTACTACAGAGTCTAATACCATTTAATAGAAGATGCCATGTATCAAAAAACAAAACCAAAGCATATTGGTTAAGCTTTGTCTAAAGGTGTTCCATCTTGAGCTTATTTTGTAGAGTTTGGTGGTGAATTGAGGTTTGGAATTTGCTTGGGAGGAGTTGGAGACAATTGCATTCAAAATTTTTTGACTTGAAGGAGGCTGGGTTGGAGAGTCAGGTTTGGAGTGAAGAGCCACTACTTTGATACAAATAGCATCCCCACTTCATCTTGTAATTGTTGAAGTCCTTGCCTCTTAGAAATTAGCAGGTCCATTGCTATTTGCCATTGAATTGAGGTGTTTTTGCACGTTGATTTGTAGTGAATTGATCAAATTAATTAGAGATTCATATTTTTTGTCTTGGAGCTTTGGACGTTAACGAGCAACACCTGATCGCTTGCTAGCCATGTTGCTTGCTTGAATTCTTGTCTGGGATGCTTTTGAGAAAGGCTTTGTCCTCAAACAATCAAAGGGGAAAGCAACTTGGAACGCTGGAGTTGAAGCTACAACTAGATATTTGCCACCTCGATTCATAATGTTGTTTGTGATGTGAAGCTCTTCCTTAATGTTGTGACATCGGTGAAGGGACACCACCTTGAATGAAAAAGGAATTGCAACATACCTCCACGACCACCAAAGAGATCTCCAGGTGTGTGACAAGATGCTGACCAAACAAATCTATAATTGCTTGGCGCAAAAGACACATGTGGAACTGGCCAAGAGAGGAAAGCAATGGAAATGCACTTATGTGAGGGAACATTAGGATCTAGAGGTGCATGAATAAGAAGGTTGGAGGAGCCCCCTGTCTTTCGCCCCAGCCAAAACCTGTGTCGAAGAATGATAACCCATGACACTCCAAAGTTTAGCCTAAGGTTTGTTTCATTCAACCCCATTTCTTTAATTGGTGGGTCCCTCCTATGGGACAATACTTTTGTCGGTCTAACCATCCCAAGTTGCATTAAGGAATGAAATGTTGAATAGCTTGACCATCCATTCGTAAAATGCTCAACGTGTCTCGAGTAACCAGATTGGCAAAGGAATTGACCTTCGTATTATTAGCTTTGAGAACATGAAAACATTCTAGAGTTTGGAATGCCTCTGCCTTCGACAAAATTCTACTCATGATGTTGTTGATCTTCATATCATCTTAGAGGGATCGCTTTCTAAACTGGTTAAGAATGACCCCAGAATCTCCAATGATAATGAATTCTTCAATGTCTTAGCTCTTTGCTATATTGAGACCTTTATAAAAAGCGTAGGCTTTCGCTTGGTTATTGGATGTGATGCTCAAACTGCAAGAAAAGGTAGTTTGAATATGTCCTCTCGGGGAGAAGATAACTCCACCCGCTCCTGCCACCTTTGTGAACAATAACCATTTTAACCTTCACATTATAAACATAATAAAATGCTTAAAACATTAAACATTGTCGTTAAAGTGTAACCACATTCTCATTAATAAAAAATGATAATTGTTTTGAGAATGAGGGCTATGGCCCCAAAGGCCCAAGCAAGTTTGAAGGTTCAACCATAATCTCGTTATTGTATCAAGAGTAGTGAGGTGCTGTACAACTTAGTATGGGGGAGATGTTGTCACATTAGCGTGATGTTAGATTAGATAACATTACATTAAAAAAATGATAATAAAAATAAAATTAAAGTTGACTCGATTAAAAAAATTAAATAATTATGCATGTATATATTTACATGACAATATAAATTTGTACAATAAAAATTTGACACCTCTAGGTGCTGAATAGATTCAGGGTTAAAATGGATTTACATTGGTTATTATTGAGTAATGGGAGGGGCTTTTTAATATTAAAGTGACAAAAACTTGTCACTATCTCTAGAATGTTGAGAGACTTCTTTTGTGTTTTAGGTGAAGCTTTTGGAAAATAAAGTTGATTAAAATAGACTTCTTATTCGTCCCTGTGAAGGGACTATAGCAATGAGTTCGCTATTGATTTGACATTAATTTGTCTTTTATTTTAAATATACGTGTAAAATGTAATGTTTAACTTAAGAAAACAAATTTATTTTTATGAATAAAAATATTTGTTTTTCTCATCTGTGATTGGTTAATATATTTCAAGTCTTATTGCTTTTTTGACGTATTTCAATATTTAAAATTTATTTCATAATCAATAAACTTTGTTATAAGTATGTAATACCTTTTATATCAAAAATTAAGAAAAAATATAAAAATGCCATGTGTTCCCTCATTATTACTATCCATTTTTTTTTAAATAACATTAAATGTTGTATAAAGATTTTTCTCGAACAAATCTAAAAAGAACCAAGCAACTTAAACAAACAATTAACAAGTTTTCTATAATTCAACCAAAACTAACCAAAACAAGCTTAAAAAATCATAAATTTAGATGACTAGAGTGTAACAACAAAGATTTTGAACACCGTGTGCAACGACCTTTGACTAAACCACATGTGCTTGTGTTTCAATACCCACTTCCAAGTGGGAAGCATTGAATATTTATATGATTCTTCCAGCTCGAGGTTTGCCCGTCATAGATTTGACTTAAATATGAAAATAAAATGAAAAGAAAAGATAGTTATTATCATTAATATGACACATAGTAGGGCATTGAAATGTCATAGTCTAAATGTTTTTTGAAATTATTCGTTTTTGGTAATTTTTTTCGGGTATATTTGCCCAAAATCCGGCAAGAAATTGCTAAATCCGTAGATTTGAGTGATTATTTTTGTATAATCCAAGTGCCCCATGGGGTTTTTAGTATGATGAATCCATTTTTGCATTCAGAAATGGATTTTAAACAACAAAAAATAATGATTTTGTGCAGATTTATGTCGGATTTCAGCGAAAAAAATCATTTCGTAGAATAGTGAGACAAAGCCCATTGAAATGGATGAAAATTAATTATTACTAATAAAATATTGTGGAAAACATAATACAAATATAATAATTACATTGAAATGATAATTTATGTTAAATTATATTGAAGTGTTATTTAGTTAGCATAAATTATAATTGAAGTGTTATTTAGTTAGCATAAATTATATTTGAAGTGTTATTTAGTTTTATGTATAGGATTAAAGGTTATTGGAAAATATATAAAGTTAATGTTATAGTCATGGTAATGGGAGTGTTGAATATTTTTTAGGTTAAAACCGTTTTTATGGGTTTTGAGTATGATTTAAAATAGCTTATGATCGGTTAAGAATTAATAGTTTTCTTCGGATGTAATGAAACATGTTAATAACCTCTTATGGAGTGAAAATCTACCCCTTACATACCACATCTTACTTCAAGTGGAGTGGTTTTCCTTGAATAACAATGATAAGTTACAATAACAATTTAGAATGACAACCAATGATGACTATCCTCATTCCCAAATGACAAATGAGTTATGATTGATTTTGCCACCTAAAAAAATATGTTTAAAAAAAATAAAAATAAAAATATAACAAAATATTAAAATAAAACATAAATACACTTATAATAATCATTATAATAAACAATATTAAATAACCAAAAATACTTATTTATTTAAATATGGAACCATTTCTCTAAAAATTCCCATTTAGCAAATTGACCACAGCCTTATAAATGATCTCATCTAGTTACACTTTATTTCCAAATCTATTTGGCCTGGACTAAGTTGCCATGTAACCTTGGTTGTCTTTATGATTATTTCATTGAACTTGGAATTTGTTTTTAATAAAATATTGAAAAAAGAATAAAATGATTATCTTAAGATATTATTGAATTAATCTTAATCTTATTTTTAATAAAATATTGAAAAAAAATAAAAGGATTAGCTTGAGATATTATTGAATTAATCTTAATCTCTTAATTACAAAAAATAATAATAAAAAAGTTATGATAAGACATTTGCCATTTTAATTTTAATCTTTTATATATAAAAATGTATGTTTTTTAAATGGTAAGACAATCACCGAATTAATTTCAATATTTTATATATTCATGACTTAAAAAAAATTAAAAAATAGATAAATTATATGTACATTGAATTAAATTGCATGGGGTGGTAGATGTAGGTGGATCGTGGGAGCCTCTTTGATCTTGGAGGTAATATACTAGCCTACTATGCATGGAGTTTAGGGATTGCAATTAATAATATTGTTGAAGCTTATGCTTTGTATGAAGGTTTTAAATTAGCAAAAGAGTGTAACATCTCTTATCTATCAATTTTTTGCGACTATGATGATTGTAAGAGTAGTAATTAAAAGACACTCCACTGAGAACAACCACTTGAATGACATTCTACACTGAATCCTCTCCCTAGGCGATAATTTTGTGGAGCTTAAGCTATTTCACATTAGAAGGTGTATAAACCCCCTAATTGACCATTGGGCTAAGGTCGGCTCCAAGATGTCAAAGGGGATGATTAATGTCAATGGTTAAAGGGGGGCGATATCCATCCCCTAGTTGAACCAACTCTCGGTAACTTTAGTCGACTCTTAGGTTCTCTTTGGTCTTTTGCTCATTGACTTATGGTTATGGTGTTGTTTGTTCTCTTTTGTGCATTTTCCCTTCTCATTGCGTCTTGTATAATGTTGTTCTCTGTGGCATTGGTGGGGATACTCCTCCTGGTTGGAGATGCTACACAGTATGGCAATAAGGGGAAACAATGGAGCCATCCGTGAATGATTTTAAAAAGATCCTTTAATACAATGAGGAATTTGTTCAAGTGAACAATTCAACCCTTCAACAGTTAATGACTAAATTCAAGGAGTTCGAGGACATTACGATTTGTTTAACTTAGAGAATGGAGGCAAAATTTGGTGAATTTGAGGCAACATTAGATGCTTCGTCACGTCATGATCCAGATTTTATGAGCAGAACAAAATGAATACATATTATTATTAAAAGATGCTTAACACAAAATAACAAAGATACATAAAAACTCGTTTTTATTCAATAAGGAAATAAATTGAAACTATAAAATGCAACGAAAAACTAGCTTGCTGGAATGGTGGTGGCTTATCTCTAAGAAGAGATGTGAGAACTGTGCTCATTCGCAAGAAGATTATAATGAGGTTCTAAAGGCCTTTTTACAATAAACATGAATTCTAAAACCCTAGACATCCAAAAACCTAACCCTGAGAGATGAAGTGCCAAAAGTCATGTGAGCTCCCTTGGGGTAAGCTAGTACATTGACTTCCTGGGTCGTAAATTTTGCATACGATCTCTGTTTTAGGCGCACGATAGCTCGTTGGAAAGATCTATCTGAGGAATACACATGTTGCCATCAAATTTCAAATTTCTGTACATGCAGACCGTGGTGAGCCCTAAAAACGCCGTTGGAAAGGTCTATCTGAGGAATACACATGTTGCCATCAAATTTCAAATTTTTGTACATGCAGACCATGGCGAGCCCTAAAAACGCTGTTTAGGGCCTCAAAACGGCCCTGGAAGTCGGGGACCCAGAATCTAGGAAAAAACTGCAAAACTGCAAAACTGCCAAAATGAACCAGTTGGAATAGGTGGGAGACCACCGACATCCATCTGGATCATTCCTCCCCTTTTAGAAAGTAATGGTCTCCACAACGTTTAGTTCCCTCATCAGATGATGAAATTTCTGCTGAATTTGGCTTCTAGTGAGCCATTTGCCTTGATGCAAGAGCTACCCTGCTTTGACAACTCGATAAAGGTGGATCCTTTGTTGTCGAGTGCCCTTGACCTGTGTGTCCACAATCTAATCACGGGATGCCTGTTGCATGTTGTCAGGGTTGAGCTCTGTCGGTGTCAACTATTCTGCTACTTCTAATGTGTCCAATAATGGTGGGAAATATGGCTAAAGGAGAGCCACGTTGAACACTGGGTGTAGGCCAAGAAAATGAGGAATGTTAAAGCTCAAAAGCATTGTCACCCACAACCTTGGTGATGGTGTAAGGTCCATAACAGAGTGGGCGGAGCTTCTGATGGGGCCCTGTAAGGCATTTTTTTTTGCAAGTGCAATCGAACTTTGTCGCCCACTTGAAACTTATGTGACACTCGATGTTGATCATGGCGCTGCTTGTACTTGGCATTGGACTTCTGTATAATATCCTGAACTTATTGGCAGATGTGCTAGATCCGCTCAATGAACCGGGTGGCGTTGTCAACTTCAGTTGGAGTAGGGGTTGAGTCGGCTGAGGTCGCCGCAAGGGGTAGTGCAACATCCATGGGACCCAATGGTTGGAATCCCAACCCCACCTGAAAGGGACTATGGTCGGTTAAACTATTTATGGCTCGATTGTAGCTCTGCTGAACATATGGAAGACTCTCATCCCATGTGCGAGGGTGCTTTGAATTGTACATGCGCAAGATATGCACGATCATCCGATTGACGACCTTAGTTTGGCCATCTGTTTAGGGGTGGAAAATAGTGGATTTAGTGAGCTTGGTGTCCAATAGTGATCAGAGGCTCGACCAAAATGTGTTGAGGAACCGACCGTCTCGATCTGAGACAATGGTTTGTGGGATTCGAAAATGCACCCATACTCGTTCAAAGAAAAGTTTGGTAGTGGCCTATGTTGTGATGCTCTTCTTACAAGCGGTGAGAATCGTCATCTTGGAGAATCGATCAACAACCACAAAAGCACAGTTATTTTCTTTCTTGGTGGATGGAATGCTCAACATGTATTCCATTGAGATGGATTCCCATGGCTTGTCAACAAGAGACAGAGGTGTGTACATGCCCTATTTTTTAGCTGTCGGTTTGACAATAGCGTAGGTGGTGCAAGACCTGATACTTGCCCACATCCTGTCGAAGTTTCGGCCAGTATAAATGTTTTTGTAGCACTGCCACTATCTTTTCGACGTCGAAGTGTTCTGCCATTTGAATCTAATGGGCCTCTCAAATAAACTTCCCTCGCTCGCTTGAGGGAATACAGAGATGGCCCAGATGCCACAACAACCCATCCTGAAGATGAAAATTAGCGACAACTGAGTTTGAGCCGAATATTTAGTAGGTGGTGGTGAAGTCAGGGTCTGTCTCATAGAGGTGGGGCCATTCATAGGTCTCGAGGTTGCAAGAATCTAGCACCATGGTGAGTGCTGCGACTGGAGGTCAGCTGAGGCAATCAACGACTCGGTTGCTACTCCCTGTTTTATACTTGATGTTGAGGTGGAATTGCTACAAGTATGTGGACCACTTCTGATGGCGGTCATTCTGCAATTTTCCTTGTGTCTGCATGAACTGCAGTGGCTTACGATCAATGTGGATGACTGTCTCCTTCCCAAGAATGTAATATCTCTACTGGTGACATGATTGCACAATGGAGTACATTTCTTTGTCGTAAGTAGGGTACTTACAGACAACATTTGATAGTGTCTCACTATGATAGGCCCGTGCGCTGAGTGAGAACGACGCCCACAACATAGTCTGAAGCCTCTATCTTGATCTCAAAGGGCTGCTCTAGGTCCAGTGATGAAAGTACTGGGGCTGAGCACAAGCGCTGTTTCAAATCATCGAACCCTTGTTGGGACAGGCCCCACACAAATTTTCCCTTACCACCACCCTTGGTGACTTGACTGAGGGCCCATGCAATATGGGAGAATCCCAACACGAATCTGCAATAGAAATTGGCAAGCCCCAATAAGCTCCGAAGCTCAGTGAGTGTGGTTGGGGCTGGCCAATCACAGATGACATGGATCTTGGCTGGATCCACATGTACACCATGCTGATCAATGATGTAGTCCAGGTAATGGACTCTGTCCATGTCGAAATAACATTTTTCCAAGTTGGCATATAGCTTGTGCTGTCGCAGTGTGTAGAACCTGCTGAATATACTGCAAGTGTTCCACCCAAGTCTTGCTGTAGATCAGGATGTCATCCAGATACACTACTACAAAAGTATTGGTGAATGGTCGCAGGATATCGTCCATCATCCTTATGAAAGTTGCTGGAGCATTTGTCAAACGAAAAAGCATGACCAACCATTCAAAAAGAGCTTTTTTTGACTTGAAGGTGGTCTTCCATACATCTGTTTGTTCTATTGGGACCTAGTGGTAGCCAGAATTTAGATCAATCTTACTAAAGTACTTGTCCCCTATGAGATGATCAAGGAGGTCGTCGATTTGGGGAATCAGGTACTGGTTCTTGACTGTGATTTTATTCATGCCTCGGTAAAAAATGCAGAGTCGCCAAGTCCCGTCTTTCTTCTACACCAACACGATTGGGATCTCACAAGGCGATGAGATGGGACGAATGTGCCCCTTGTGGAGCAGTTTTTGGATCTGCTGCTTGATCTTCTCATTCTCTAACAGAGAGTGGCAGTAAACTGGTCCATTGGGAAACAATGCACCCGGGGTCAGATCGATGTGATGCTTGACGTGATAGTAGAGAGGTATCTCGCCAGGTGAGGAGAAGATATCTGAGTATTCTTCCACGAGCTTATCCACTTGCTTCTTCTGTGCGGAGAGGTCGACCGCAGAGGCCTTGGATGTGGTTGCGATCTTTTTCTCACTTTGAGAGCGAATCACGAAGAAGACAAACTTCCTGGTCTGAGAGATGACCTTCCTACATTGCTTGGAAGAGATCAAGAAATCAAGAAAATAACACTAGGTGGGATTGCCTCGGGTACCCTGCAAAATTTATTGTGCAAAGTAATAATAACACTACGAGGCCTAGACTCATATACAACATGAAGTTTCCATAAATACGATTGTCCCAAAAGAACTTTACAAATTTTGAGAGGAGAAACATCACACAATACCTCATCTTTGAAGGGCTTGATGCTGTACGACAGACGACACTGTTGGCTGATGCGGAGATCACTTCCTTAACAGAGTCACCTAATGGTGTAGGGCTGCGGGTGCTAGCTTTGTCGGTAGGGCTAGCTGCTTGACGATCTCTATTGAGATGAGGTTCTTCTGGCTACCGCTATCAACGATGAAGTGCAGCGGGGTACCCTTCACACACATATGTGAATGAAAAAGGCGCTCGCCTTCCTTTGGCTCGTCTGGTTCATCGGGCTGGAGCTTGGTGGTAGCAACGATAGCACTGGGTTCCAAGTCAATGATCTGTCTCCCCCTTTCTGGTTCCGACTCAGAGTTGGAACCCACATCTGATTCAAAGGATTTCACCTCAACCACCAACGATTGCTTTGAGCGACAATCAACAATGTTATTCCAAGGGCTCTTATAGAACTTGCACCACTTCTTGGTGTCTTTCTTTGTCTTTCCGATGTTCTTCTTTGCTTGCGACTTGGACTAGTTTTCCTGAGGCTGTCCATCTTTGATCTGTTGTTTGTTTTGCGAGTTGGGGCCACCCTTTCCTCGCTTTTGCTATGAGGGGTTCCCAGACCCAAATTTCCGCGTCTTTTGTTTAAGCTTCTGCTCGATTTTGACGACATATAGGTAGGTCGCGCCCAAGAACGAGATGTCTAGAAACTCCATTTCGGCTTGGATGTATCTGTGTAGACCACCGTGATACTTGAGCACCAGATGTCACTCGGAATCTTTGATACCCAGCTTAGTGCGTAAGGTATGGAAGATATTTGTGAACTCGGGCACTGCTTGGTCTCTTTCCTGTTGCAGTGTGGTCCTTTTTGTATACAGGTCGTCATAGCTTCCAACCTGGTAGTATTGTTCCTTAATAGCATCCCTGAAGGACTCCCAAGTGACCGCGACTGTAAATAATGAGGGTTCCTTTGTTTCCTTTTTCTCGCAGAATGTTTTCCATCAATCTTTGACATGGGGAACGACTTTGAGGAGCACAAAAGTAATATTTTCTCTATTCGAAAAGTTATGGACAGAGAAATACCCTTCAAGTAGATTCAACCATTTGTCTACAACATCTATGTCTATCTGACCTTCAAATATAGAAATATCGAAATTGATTTGTACCTTGAAGGGGGCGACGCCTCTGCTTGAGGAAGATGTGTCGCTTGTTGGTAGCCGTCGAAGGATTTGCACAAAACTATCCATCATCTCATTCCTATGTTGCGTGAGGGATTCCTCGAGCAACATTTTGAAAGGATCTTCTGTCCCATCGTCTTTCTTTTCTCTCGCCATGAGAGGTTGCTTGGGCATGCGAGAGATTTTTTCCTAAAGAGAAACAAGCTCGAGACCCAATTCTTTGTACCCTGACCTCGTTGAGGACATGCATTAAGAACGGCAAGGAGAAGGCTGCTTTGATACCACTGATCTATAATTTATGAGCATAATGAAATGAATACAGATTATTATTAAAATATGCTTAACACATAATAACAAAGATACACAAAAACTAGTTTCTATTAAATAAGGATATAAGCTGAAACTGTAAAATGCAACGGAAAACAAGCTTGCTAGAATGGTGACGGCTTATCTATAAGAAGAGATGTGACGACTGCGCTCATTCGCAATAATATGATTACAATGAGGCTTTGAAAGCCTTTTTACAATAAACATGAATTCCAAAACCTTAGACACCCAAAAATCTAACCCTAGGAGATGAAGCATCAAAATTCATGTGGGCCCCGTTGGGGTAAGCTAGTACATCAATTTCCCGATGTCACAACTTTTGCATACAATCTCTGTTTTAGGCGCATGATAGTCCATTGGAAAGGTCTATTTGAGGACTACACATCTTGTTGTCAGAACACTGTTTAGGGCCTTAAAATGGGCCCGAAAGTCAGGGACCCAAAAACTAGGAAAAAACTACCAAAATGAACCAGTTGGAATAGGTGAGAGGCCACCGACATCCATCTGGATCACATCGGTTGGATGAGATGAAATCCACCATTCAATAACTTAGAGCTCATGCCCTCCCTTTGCGCTTTGTTTCAGACTCTATCAACCTTGACAAACTTTCTTTTCATGATGTTGGTACATGAAATGATACGAGAAACACAAACTGTGGAATTGCTCTCATGGACTCAGAAGAGGGGCCTCAACAATTCTCTAGGGCCTTTGATGTTCATGATTTTACTTCTTATATCTAGTCAATGTTTTTTAAACTTTTGTGGTGTTTAGGACAATTCTACAAAGATGTTGTCAGTATTGAAAATTTTGGGCAAGAGCTAGAAATGTTGTCAATATTGAAAATTTTGTTGCCTTTGTACTATATATAGAAATATTCAGGTTGTGTGCTATTCTATGTAGTCTGTTTGAATGCTGTTTTCCCTGGCACAACTCCTTTTAATATAATTTCAATTCAATGTTTATTAAAAAATAAAATAAAATTGCAAATGTATTTATACAAGGTGACACAGATGCTATCATAGGTAATAAAATTGCAAATGTATTTAGATAAGGTGATAGGGATGCTATCATTGGTAATAAATGTAGTGATGTAAAAAAAAGAAAAAATAACATGAGTAGTAGAATGAGTAACAAGATTGTATTCCACATTTAATATGGGGAAATAAAGGAAGAACAACTTGAAAAGTTGGTTGCACACTCTACATTGGTGGTGGTGATGTGAAAATGTGGAAACTTCGCCATGGAAAGAAAGAACAAGAAGACTTTTTACATTGTATATTCCACATGTGGAAATACAAAAATATAGATAACAAAAGCAATTTGAAATTTAACTCTGCACTTTCTATTGGATGCAACGATGTGAGAACTCAACTATGTAAGAAAGAAAAAAGAAAACTCTATACATAAAAATACAAAAATGTTAAAAGGAAAAGAAAAACAACTTTTTATTTTTATTATACCTAGACCATTTATACTAAATAGATATATCGATATTATAATAAAATTTATTGTTATTGAAAAACAATACACAATTTGTTTAATAGTGTGACAAATAATTGACAAAAATATACTTTTATTTTACACTGATTAATATGAGGAGTTAAATTAATAAAATTGCAAATGAAAATATTTAAATACATATAGAAATGATTTAAAAATGGAAATAAATAGAATTGCATTAAACCATTTTATCTAGGTTATAAAGCTTGGGAAAAACTCTAAGAACTTCCCCTCATATCGAGGATGGTACCTAGGGTAAACCTTATAATCTTCATGACATTTGTATGAATTGAATTTAGGTGGGGAGGATAACATCATTCATCCCAACTACCCAAGCTAAACCTAATCAACAAATCTCTCTCTCTCTCTCTCTCTCTCTCTCACACACACACACACACACACAAGTATATATATGAATGAATGAGATTTGAATGGGATATATATGAATGAATGAGATTTGTTGATTTGGTTTAGCTTGGGTGGTTGGTGTTGATGTTTTGTAGCAGCAAGAGGTATTCCCTCCTGAAAAAAAATTCTTAGAGAGGAAGATTCCCATAAGTCAAAGGAATACCATTGAACAATGGAAGAATATCCCAGAAGAGAAGTGAGCCCCACAAGAAAGGGAGAGGCCTTTCCATTTGACACACACACACGCACAACTCTCTCACTCAAGAAAATAAGGCACAAGTCAGAGGCAAAAAAGAAGACAAAACTACTACAATTTCTAGGGTTTCTATCTTGGGAAGTTCGTTGGAAGAGGTAGAGTACTCTAGCACTCCCGCTAGGGTTGCCACACATCATATTTCAAGGTTTTGCTTAGTTGTCTATCCTCGCTAGGGTTTGAAAAGAGGAAGAGATAAGTAATTTTTTATCATGGTTTCTTCATTGCTACTTTTTCTCTTGCGAATAGAGCTTGTTCATGGTTGTATTGTGTTATTAGAAATATTCTCTCTAAGGAAAGTTAGCTAGGTTTTTCCCCAAGTTTGGGGTTTTCCCAAGATAAATCTTTGTGTCTTCTTGTGCTTGTCTATTTGCTTCTAGATCTTGCTTATATTTTCAGTATATGGTTGTTGAATGTTAAATGAAGATCAAAATACTTTGGTAAATATATTGCTACTGAAAATTTAAGAAAGTCTAACATGGTATGAGAGCTTGAGGGTTGAAGCCAGATTTGACCTAGTGCAAGATACTAACACGATCAAATATTTCTAGTCGTTGGGGTTTTTCTAGTGCCAACTTTGAGGAGAAAATTGTACTAGGAAACTCGCCTAACCCTAGCGTTGAATTTTTAAGAAAGTTGAAATCTTGGGATTTTTTAGGCCTAGGGTTTGTACAAGCGAAAATGATTACCAGTCTGAGAGTTGAAGATAGGCTAGATAGAGTAGACAATTTCAGATCATGGAAGCATAGAATACTTCTCATTCTAGAAGAGAATGAGCTCTTGGACCATGTCAAACAAGTTCTCCCAGAACTAGAAGAGGAATAGGCCAAAGAAAGACATAAGAAAAATGAGATCAAGGCCAAGAGGATATTGATAGATTCAATCAAGGACCACTTGATTCATAATGTATCATAATTGAAGCCACCAAAGGAGATGTTTGATGCCTTAACCAGGCTATATGAAAAAAAAAAATACAAGCAGGAAGCCAACCCTAAGGCATCAACTCAGAAATGTGATGATGAACAAGTTAGATTCAGTTTCTACCTATTTCATGAGGATTTCTCAAATCAAGGATCAACTAGCAACTATTGGAGATTCAATGGATGATGCAGAGCTTATGACTACAAATCTAAATGTATTTCTTTCTTTTGGGGATGCATTTGTTCAAGGAATTTGTGCAAGAAGGAAATTGCCTAAATTTGACAAGCTATAGACAAACTGTGTCCAAGAAGAATCAAGATTGACATCTAAGATGTAGAAGACCAATGATGAAGAAAACCAAGCTCTCGCTGCTCATGTAAAGAAAAGGAAAGAAAGAAGAAACAACAATCTAAATAAAAATAGAAGATCAGTTCCATATCACAAGAAGGATGTATCTAAGATTAGATGTTTCAACTGTCAGAAGTTGGGACACTTTGCTTACCAGTATTCTTAAGGGAAGGGAAAGAGAAAACGTCATGCACATGCAACATATATGGAAGAGTCTACATCTTAGAAGAAGACAAGGGAAACACAATATGAAGAGTATGTCATTGTCTCAGCTCTCACAGGTACCATCACTCAAGGAAGTGATATTTGGCTAGTGGACAATGGTGCTTCCAAGCACATGACCGGGTTCCAAAATTATTTTACAAATTTGTCAGAAAATAGTTTGTCCCTTTAGGTGGAACTTGGAGATGATTCCAAACATGAAGTAAAAGGAGTAGGAGAATCCATCTACCAACTTGATTCAGGGAATTCTATTTCAATAAAGGATGTATTGGTTGTACAAGGTTTAAAGAATAATCTTCTTTCTATCTCTGCTTTAGAAGATCGAGGCTTCAAAGTAGCTTTTGTTGATGGCCAAGTCCTACTTTGGCCTAAGGGTTCAAGTGTAGATTCAACTACTGTAATTGGTGTCCGAGAGGGAGGATTGTATAAATTAAAGGGACACCCAACAAAATCCCTTGTACACAACATTATTAGCTATGGTGAGCTATGTCATTGAAGACTTGTTGACCTCAACTACAAAGCCTTTCTAGTTTTGAGCAAGATGGTTACATGTCTACCATATATGCAGGTGGAGCATGATGGAGTATGCAAAGGATGTGTACTTGGCAAGAATGCTAAGGGAAGTTTTCCAAGCAGTGTCAATAGATCCAAGGGGATATTGGCATTATACATTCAGATTTATGCAAAGAAATGATGATACCATCTCTAAGTAACTTTTTATATCATGTCACTTTTATTGATGATTCATCATGCAAAACTTGGATCTATTTTTTGAAACCAAATTATAAAGTTTTCAATAAGTTTAAAGAATTCAAGGCTTTAGTAGAAAATCTCTCTCGAAGCAAGATCAAAGTAAAGTCAGATAATGGAGGTGAATATACCTCAAATGAGTTCAAGGACTTTTGCAGAGAAGCAGGAATTAAGAGGGAGATGACAAGTCCCTACAACACCCAATAGAATGGGATTGCATAGAGAAAGAACATATCAATTGTAGAAGCAACTAAATCAATGATCCATGACCAAAACTTACCCATGCATATATGGGTAGAAGCATCAAGTACAACTGTATATGTTCAAAACAAAAGTCCTCATAAAATATTGGGGAACAAGACACCATAAGAAATATTCACCGGAAAGAAACCAGAAGTCAACCACTTGAGGATATTTGGCTGCCCAGTGTACATACATGTTCCCAAGGAAAAGATAATGAAGCTAGAGCCTTCAGGAAAGAAGGGCACCTTCGTTAGATACAATGAGACTTCCAAGGCTTATAGAATATACATCCCTAGACAAAGACAGATTGAGATTAGAAGGGATGTCACCTTTGATGAAGAAGAAACCTTCAAGAAATCTAAAGAGTCTCACATAGATGAGGACAAAGAGGAACAAGAGGCTCCAAAGGATGCAGTGATGATTGAATACACTCCTCAAGAACATATACCAGAAGATCAACTTGAGATAGTAGATCTAGAGATACCAGTAGATCCACCCAAAGAGGTTATAATTACCAAGAAGATACCAACATGGCTTTGGAACACTTTGCAGGAAGAAAAAAAACATGCAACTCCCAGTGGCTCCTTCAAAGAGAGAAAGAGACCATGCAAGTTTTCTATCTATGTGGCGCTGATGAATAAGATCATTGATTCAGAACCTTCCAATTATGAAGAAGTTGCAAAGCAATAAGTGTGGAAGGATTTTGTGATGGAAGAGTACCAATACATCATGAAGAATGATGTGTGGGAAGTGTTTCCAAGACCAGAAGGGAAGTCAGTAGTGACTTACAAGTGGATCTACAAGATCAAGCATGCTGCAGATGGCAACACAACGAAGTACAAAGCTAGATTTTTGGCTAGAGGATTCTCCTAGAAATAGGGAGAATATTATGACGAGACATTTGTTCCAGTAGCCAGGTAAACTTCTATTAGATCTATTATTTCTATTACTTATGTTATGGGCTGGAAATTACACCAGATGGATGTGAAGACTGCTTTCTTGAATGGTGTAATTGAAGAAGAAGTGTACATAGAGCAACCACAAGGTTTTGTAATCTATGGGAAGGAGTCCCATGCTTGTAAATTGAAGAAAGATTTGTATGAACTTAAGCAGGCACCCAAGGCATGGTATGTTAGAATATACAGTTCTTTGATGAGCTTGGGGTTTACCAAGAGTGATGCAGATCCCAACGTTTACTACAAGGTTGAATATGGTTTCCCCTTGATATTGGTACTATATGTGGATGACCTGTTTCTTACAAAGGATGAGAAAATCATAGATGAGTGCAAGAGGGAGCTCACTTCAGAGTTTGAAATGAAGGATATGGGGTTGATGCACTATTTATTGGGATTAGAGGTGTGGTAAAGACCAAATGAGATCTTCCTTAGTGTAATATTCCAGATATAAAAAGTATGCAAAACATAAATAAAATGCTAGAAATGGCAGATAAATAACAATATAACCATAACAATAACACCAGAAAGAGCACTTTGATTCTGAGAGTAATGTTCACGGGCCTCTTCGAGAGGGAAACTTCTAGTCGAGCAGAGCTCTATTACAATAATATCCAAGCTAGGGTTCTCATACCCTCGACTCCTATTTATACTAAATATGTCTATCAAAAGAACCATCTAGAGGAAGATCCTTCTAGAAGCGGAAACTTCTATTAGCTCTTCTTACATTCAACTTATTCTACTTTATTGCAAGGCCCTATTAATATTGACCTTTATTACATCTGAATATATTGTTCTACATACATGAGGGGTTAGGTCCCTAACATGTCCTCCCCTTTAAAAACAACATTGTCCTCAAGGCTTGAGATGTGGAAATTGCTGTAGAATGGTCGCTGGTTCCCAAGTGGCATCTGTTGGAGTTGTATATTTCCACTAGACTAACACTTCCTTGATGGTTCACTGACACAAGTGATGCTCACGCTGGTCCAAAACTGCTTGTGGCTGTAGCCAAATGGATCCTTCTTCGTCCAACTTGGGAAGGTTGGTTTGAGTTTGGCACTTAGTTCCAATCACCTTCTTCAAACATGAAACATGAAAAACATGATGTAGCTTAGAATGACTAGGCAAAGCTAACTGATAGGCCACCTGTCCCACATGCTCGAGAACGGTATAAGGACCATAAAATTTGGGCACCAACTTCTGACGATGGTTGGCCTTGAGGGAATTTTGCTTGTAAGGTTGCAGTCGAAGAAACACCTAATCCCCTTCTGTAAATTGACGTTCAAAGCGACCTTGATTTGCTTGTTGCTTCATGCGATTCTGGGCCATGAGAAAATTCTTTTTGAGGGTACAGAGAACAGCCTCTCGAACTGTAAGCGTTTGGTCAACCGCCTAGACCTTCGAGACACTTGGTAAATATGGGAGAAATGAAGGTGGCTTTTGTCCATATACCGCTTCAAAAGGAGTCATGCGGGTAGTTTTATGGTATGAAGTGTTGTACCACCATTTAGCTAGGGGTAACCATTGAGCCCACTGATTTTTCTTTTTCGATGCAAAACACCTCAAATATGTTTCCAAACACTTGTTGACAACTTCAGTTTTTCCATCAGTTTGGGGATGATAAGCTGTGCTGAGATGCAATTGGGTGCCTTGAAGCTTGAACAGTTCTTGCCAAAAATTGCTGGTGAAAATTGGGTCACGATCATAAACAATAGAATGCAGCATGCCATGAAGCTTGAAGACCTGATCCATGAAAAGTTGAGCCACAGTGGATGTTGTAAATGGGTGTTGAAGAGCACAAAAATGAGCATACTTGGAAAGACGATCGACTGCCACCATGATGACTGATTTATTTCTTGATTTAGGTAAGCCTGTAATAAAATCGATAGAGATATCCCTCCAAATAGCAGGTGGAATCAGAAGCGGTTGTAGTGTGTGAGGAGATTTGACTGTTTCTTCCTTGTTGCGTTGACACATCTCACATTCAGCTACAAAATTACGAACGTCTTGTTTCATACCATCCCAGAAAAAAGAACGTTTGACCCTATCATAGGTTTTGGTAAACCCATAGTGCCCAACTATGGGTGTAGTATGAAGCTCAGAAAGTACCGTAGATTTAAGTTTTGATTGTTTACTTAAATACAAATGACCCTTGTATCGAAGCTCATCATGGAGCCAAGAGTACTCTGGGGGGACTGAAGAATTGGACTGCAATTGTTGTATCAGATGCAAACTTTTGGGATCGTGTAGCCATTCATGGCGAATGACTTGGAGCTAATCTGGTACAATGAAGGAGAGAGAAAAAATGGATCCTTCATCTTCATATTTTCGTGAAAGTGCATCTACAACCACATTGTCTTTGTCTTTCTTGTAAATGATCTCATAATCATATCCAAAGAGCTTAGTCACCCATTTTTGTTGTTTTGGGGAAGAAATGCGTTGTTCCATAAAATAATTGAGTCTTTGATGATCTGTCTTAATTTGGAAGCGTTGCCCCAATAGATAAGGGCACCACAGATCAACGACATGCAGAATAGCCAACATTTCCTTTTCATAGATTGATTTGCCCAAATTTTGTTCAGACAGTTGTTCGCTGGTAAAGGCCAAAGGGCGACCTTCTTACATAAGGACAACACCAATTCCTTTCCCTGAAGCATCACATTCGAGGACAAAGGTCTTTGTGAAATCGGGAAGGGCCAAGACTGGAGTGGTGCACATGACCATCTTCAAGGTTTGAAAGGCCTGAGCAGCTGCTGGAGTCCAAGTGATATAATTCTTTTTAAGGAGTCTAGTGAGAGGTGCCGCAATCTTTCCATAATTCTTAACAAACTTGCAATAATAACCTGTTAAGCCCATAAATCCACACAAGCTTTTGAGAGTCTTTGGGTGAGGCCAGTCTTGCATAGTTTCAATCTTTTTAGGATCCACCCTGACGCCATCCTTGCTAACAAGATGACCCAAGTACTCGACTTCCGAGGCGCCAAAAACACATTTAGATTGTTTCAGGAAAAGTTGGTGCTGGGAGAGTAGATGGAGAACTTGATCCACATGAGCAAAATGGTCTGTCTAGGTTTTTCTATAGATGAGGATATCATCGAAGAAAACTAAGACAAAATGATGGAGAAAAGGATGGAAGACATGGTTCATGAGGCTTTGGAAGGTGGATGGGGAATTACACAAGCCAAAGGGCATGACCAAAAACTCATAGTGGCCTTCATGAGTTCTAAAGGCAGCCTTAAGAATGTTTGCCTCTTTCATACGGATCTGGTGGTAGCCATAACGAAGATCAAGTTTAGTAAAGAACTGGGCACCACTCAATTCATCCAAGAGGTCATCAATGACAGTAATAGAAAATTTGTCTTTAATGGTGAGTTTGTTGAGGGCGTGAAAGTCAGGACACATGCGCTAAGAACCTTCTTTATTCAGGACCATGACCACAAGAGAAGAGTAGGGGCTCCTACTAGGGCAAATAATGCTTGCGTTAAGCAGTTCTTGAACCATTTTCTCAATTTCATTTTTTTGGGAAAAGGGGTGGCAATAGGGACGAATATTGGGAGGAAGGCTTCCTGGTACAAGGGGAATGGAATGATAATGAACACCACGGGAAGGAGGGAGTCCCTGGGGAGTGGAAAACACCAATTGATGTTTAGAGTGGATGGATTGAAGGTCTTGCGGCATAGAGGGTGTCTCAGTTGCTTGTATGGCATGGAGTTGGGAAATAACGCAAGAATGGATTTTTTTGAGCAGATTTTCCATGCGATGGGAACTAATGATCTCAGGTGAACTGATGGTGATGCCTTGAAACTTATATTGTTGGCCCTCCTGGTCGAATTGCATGGTTAATTCCTTAAAATCCATGAGAATGGGACCCAAAATCTGTAGCTAGTCTGCACCCAACACAATGTCACAACCGCCTATATCGATAGCAAACATATGAGATTTCAGGTGGTAGTCACCAATTTGGAGACACACATTTTCACAATGCCCTCCACATTTCATGGAGCCGCCATTGGCAATCATGATTTGGAAATTATTGACAGTATGGATATAGCAATGGGTTTCTTGGGCAATGCGACGATGAATAAAATTATGGGTGCTTCCACTTTCAACAAGAATGATGACCTTCCTATGCTTGATGTAACCAATTAACTTGAGGGTTTGGGGGGCAAAGAAGCCAGTGAGAGCATTTAGAGAAATGACCGGTTCTACTTGGGGAGGGTCTGAGGGAGGGGTGATGTCAGTGGGTTTAGGTGACTCGAACACAAGGGGAGTGTCAAAATCCTCTTCTGAAATATCCTCCAATATGGCCATAAAAAGATTTTGTTCCTTACATTTGTGGCCCAAAAAATATTTGTCATCACAATTATAACAAAGGCCTTTGAGTTGGCGTTCAACCATTTCAGCCTTGGTCATTTTTTGGATCTTTAGTGGAGCATACGGAGTAGTGGGATTTACTGGTTTAGTGCGAGGAATAAAGGGGGGTTTCTGGTTTTGAGAAGAGACAACCTTTTGTGCTTCCTTATCTCTTTTAGTAGCCTCCACCCAACTATGAGGCCGAGCCATGAGGACATGGGCACAAATCTTATCCTTGAGGCCACTGATAAAACATTCTCGGAAAAAAACATCCGACATGCCCTCTGTACAAAAATCCAGTCGCTCAAAAGCAGCTATAAAGTCTTCCACTGCTCCAGATTGTTTCAACTTTGTCAAACAACCTAAATGGTTGGTGTCAGTGTCAAAGCGTTCATAAAGCTCTGCCATAAAGTGTGTCCAAGCAATATACCCTTGACGATAAGTTTTTCTCCATTGCCACCATTGCCAACGTTCTTGATCTATATGGAGAACACCATACCAGAGTTTGGCCAAATCATCTGTAATGCCGTACAAAGAGAAATAATGTTCCATTTGAGTTACCAAACCAGTGGGATCTGAGCCATCAAATTTGGTCACATCCACCCGTGGAAGGCGTAGGTCACGCTGAAAGTGATGGGGCTGAAAATTATGGGAATGAGAGGAAGTTTCAGCTTCGGTATGAAAAGGTGGGTCAGATAAAGGGGGATCTACAGGGATATGCAGCTTGGTGTAGATCATCAAAACGATAGATTCAAGTTGGGTAGTCATGTTTTGTTTGAGGTCTTTTTTGAGTTCGGTGATTGATGCGGCGACGAAGGAGTGAATGTTTTGATTGATGGTGGCAATATTGGCATTGAACTGTCTCACTTCTTGTTGGGTCTTTGTGAAATTAGATTGCAAGGTATTGAAGCGAGCTTCCAAGTATTGGCTATGGGTATGGGCCATGATGACGAGGGAACCGAAAAGGGGTGAGCGAGGTAAAAATTTTTGTTGAAAAATGATAGGTATGAATGTGATAAGGGTGAAGAGATAAATCCAATGGAATATGTTTCAAATAATGGTGCAAAAATTTCCAGACTCCTTTTTTTTATTTTTATTTTTTACATTTGTGGAGTTATACTCTGGTCTGAAGAATATTGCAGTGATGAAATGCCCAAATGCTTAACCAGGAAGAAATGTGTAGTGATTTGGAAACTCGAACATAGTTGAACAACAATAGATCTTGTTTGTTTTATGTTTTGTTTCCGTCCCCAAGGGTTAGGTATTCAAGGGTTCTACAGACAAGGGTTTTCCCTGTGCTATAGCTCTCTGATATACGTGTAGGGTCCAACAGTAGTACTCGGCCTAATATCTCAGGGTACCAACTAAGGAGGCTAGACCGTGCCCTTAGTCGTACTACTTGACTATCCAGGTACTAGAGAATATCTTCCTGAGTGCTGTTCTCGGTGACATTATAGCAGTTAGGCGATCGATCGTTTATCTAAAGAGGGCTTCAGGAAATCTAGGCCGGTTCATATATAGGTGCTATTTGATGCGCTACCACTCGAAGGGGTACCAACATGGGTTACAAGAGTGGCCAACAAATGTGCGCTTAAGAACCACTTGTATTTCCTGTGTGTATGAATCCCTCAACCGCGGGTTTATGCGCTTAACGACAGATCTCTGTAGCTTAAAGACGTCGGAATACGTCTCTACCCTAAAAACAATTAACCCACAATTTTCTGTCGAGGAAGGTGCTCTGATACCACTTGTAATATTCGAGATATAAAAAGTATGCATAACATAAATAAAATGCTAGAAATGGCAGATAAGTAACAATATAACCAGAACAACACTACAATAACACTAAAATGATATCAAAATAACACCAGAAATAACACTTTGATTCTGAGAGCAATGTTCATGGGCCTCTTCGAGGGGGAAACCTCCAGTCGAGGAGAGCTCTATTACAATAATATCCAAGCTAGGGTTATCATACCCTCGACTCCTATTTATACTAAATATGTATATCAAAAGAACCATCTAGAGGAAGATCTTTCTAGAAGCAGAAGCTTCTATTAGGTCTTCTTACATTCGACTTATTCTACTTTATTGGAAGGCCTTATTAATATTGACTTTTATTACATCCAAATATATTGTTCTACATACGTGAGGGGTTAGGTCCCTAACACTAAGCCAAGGAAAGTATACATTTGAGATCCTGCAAAGATTCATGATGATGGACTTAAAGTCCGTGACCACAACTATGGTTACGAATTTGAAGCTCTTGAGTGACTCTTCTTCAGATTTGGTTGATCCCATGATGTAGATATAGTTGATCGGATCTTTGATGTACATGGTTAACACCAGGCCAGATATATGCTTCGCAGTGAACACATTGAGTTAGTACAAGGTTGAGCCTAGACATGTACATTTGGTAGCAACAAAGCATGTATTAAGGTACCTGCATGGTACAATTGGATATGGAATCAGATATGTCTCAGATGGTGAAGTAAAGCTACAAGGTTATACAAACTTTGACTGGGCGGAGAGTGCAGTGGACATGAAAATCACATGAGGATGTTGCTTTAGTTTGGGGTCAGGTATGATCTCATGGTTGAACAAAAAATAGTCATCAGTGGCACTCAGTGCAATAGAGGCAGAATATATAACAACCAATGTTGCAATCCGTGTAGCAGTGTGGCTTTGTAAGTTGTTTGCAGGGTTATTTGATCTAGAGTTGGAGCCGACTTTGATACACTGTGATAATCAAATTTGTGTGAAGATTTCAGAGAATCCAATCTTTCACGACAAGTCAAAGCATATAGATATCAAATACCATTTCATCCGAGACATGCTGCATAAAGGAGCAGTGGAAATCCAATACATATCCACAGATGAGCAGATAACAAATATTCTCACCAAGCCTCTGTCTAAAGTGAAGCATGAGCACTTCAGAGACAAGCTTAGCGTGATGCAGAATGTCCACCCTCGTTGAGAGGGAGTTGTGATGTTTCTCCTACAATGGGCATATACTCTCCCTCTGTTCAAGGGATTCCCATATCAACCATGTGAAGTGATCGATGAAGTAATGAGTAGCATGGTACAAGTCTTGCCTGAGCCATGTGAAGTGACTAGGTGTGATTGGGACTTGTAGCATGGTCTTGCCTACACCATGTGAAGTAGCTAGGTGTGATTGGGACTGTGGCGTAGCCTTTCCTAAGCCATGTGAAGGGGCTAGGTGCGGATGCAGCTATGGTGGTAATCTTGCCCATGCCATGTGAAGTGGACGGGTGTGATTGAGACTACTAGGAAAGAAGAAACGTCATAAATACTTGCAACTTTCTTTTTAATTTGAGTGGACCTAGTGATTACAAACATGTGTTTCCTCTTAAGAAGTTGTAGGTTCAAATCTAGAGGGAGGTAGGAGTCAATTATAACTAAATATTAATGATTACTAAGTGTTACATATTATAAAAAAGTTCAAATAGATTTTAGCTAGTGCATTAAACATGTATATGAAGATGGATATATGTTAATTATTAAATATTTGAAACTTTTAATAAAACAAACTTTTAAATATTTAAAACAAACTATATGTTGGCATGTTTTCAGACAGAGGCAGAGTATGCGTGTTTGTCATTGATGGTAAAGATCACGACCAACAACACAACGATGATCGCATGGCAAGATCAAAAGCTAAACTCCATTTCGGGTATCAGAAGCTAAACTCTATTTCAGAGTTTCGGATACCGGGAGTTGGAAGTGTCGAAATGCTTCATCACAGAAATGCCGAAATGCCGAAATGCGAAACACCGAAATACTAGACTGTTGATCTGACTCCATTTCGGAGTTTCAGATACCGAGAGTTGGAGGAGTCAAGAGTTGAGACTCTTCATCACAGGGGTCTCGAAGTTGTGAAATGCGAAACATTGAAATACCAGACCGTTGATCTGACTCCATTTCGGAGTTTCGGATACCGGGAGTTAGAGGAGTCAAGAGTCGAGACTCTTCATCACAGGAGTCCCAAAGTTGAGAAATGCGAAACACCGAAATCCCGAAACAGACACATCAACAAAGACTCCATTTCGGAGTTTCGCAGACCGAGAAATCAAAGATCAAAGGAACTTTAACCTTTGAAGTAGCAAACCTCGAAATCTCGAAAGCAGGAGGACCGTCCATCTTCGGGAAGGACACGTGGTTACAGATCAACATTTCGCTAACTGAGAGGTCAAAGGAAGGAGTGCTCTAACCTCTCAAACTCGCGATATGAGAAATCACGAATTAATCTGAGTCATTGATCAAAGGGATATCCTGGATCGTTGATCAGGCACAATGAAGGCTCGTGAATTTGTGAAATGATCCTAGCCGTTGAAGCCAGAGGAAACATGGCGAAAGATTGACATTTCGCTGACTAAAAGGTCAAAGGAAGGAGTGCTCTAACCTCTCTAACTCGTGATATGAGAAATCACGAGTTAATCCTAGCCGTCGGATTGAGGATTGATCTAGACCATTGATCAGACACGACGAAGGCTCGCGAAGTTTCGAAATCACGATAAGATCTGGACTGTTGGGTCCATAGGACATGTGGAAAAAGATCGTCATTTCTCTCACTGGAAATTCAAAGGAACGAGGTTCCCTAACCTCTCGAACTTGCGATATGCGAAATCGCGAAATGCCAAAATGCGAAATTGCGAAACGCCTTTTGGCGCACCCTGTGGTCACCACTGGTAGTCACGTGAGGGGAAGAAGCTAGTGGAGATAAAATTTTTCGGAGTTTCGGGGATTGCGACTTGGAGTGTTGAGACTCTTCACCACAGGAATGCCGAAATACCGAAATGTGAAATGGCGAAATAAACGTGAGACCTTGTGCTTGTAATCCAACGGTGTTGGATACTTGGAAATCTGATCGAAGGGCTACTGTTGCTCTTCACGATTAATTGTTCAGTTACGATTCAGTTAGGAAAACCGAATCATGGTTCTTGGATGGTTGGAGTTTCAGTTGCTGAAGCGTTGTTCTAAGGATTTGAGGGGTAACTGAAGGGGTTGTAGTGTATAAAAAAAACACGCAGTGACTGTGTGTGGTTGGCTGTTCTGACTGAAAAATGAGTTGAACTGTAGAAAGGTAAAATTATAGTATGTGCAGTGTGAAAAAAACTCAGAGATAAGGAACAGAAGCTGAACAGAGGAGAAAAGGTGAAGAGAGAAAAATGTGCACATATCAAAGAGCATGAGAAGGACAGAGAAAGAACAGATAGAAAGAGACAGCTAGTCAAGCCAAATATGAACAGAGCAGAAGAATAGTGTAGCAGAGAAGAATTGCAGAACAATGAAGAAGTGGTAAGAATTGGTTTATTTGTGTTGTTGGTTATTTAATCATTTATTTGTAATAAGGGTGGTAGGGAGGTACTAGGGAGGACTGTTGTCCTCAGAGGTTCAAGTGGGTGCTTGAACACAGGGAGTTGTAGCTTCCATTTGGTTGCAGCCAGAAAAACCAGGGTGGCAGGGTGGTGCAAGGGAGAACAAACGTTCTCTGTTATATAGGTTGGAGCCTATGTAACTGGAAGTTGGTGCTTCCATTCAGTTGGTGCTTCCTTCTAGTGGGTGCTAGAGAAATTAGAGAGTTGGTGCTCTCAAACAAGTTGGAGCTTGTAAAACAGAGGTAGTAGCCTCACATTGAGTTGGTGCTCAATTATAGATGATGTACAAAACTTAAAAGACTGCCTATCATTTCAAAGAAGAAGAGGTTTTCTCCTTTTATGGGTTTCCTCGTGAAAATCCGTCTCTGTGTATATCTTATGTGTGACTGATGCTTATTATTTATGTTGTCCATATGTTGTATAGTATTGATGATCACTTGAAGAAAGATTGATAATGTTTTAATAGACTTAAAATTGTTTAAGCACAATAACAACTGATTCACCCCCCCCTCTCAGTTGTTTTAGTAATTTCAACAATTGGTATCAGAGCGGGTTCCTTTTATTTAAAGGTAGATCTGTAAGCTTAAACATGACAAGTTATGAAGGGACTTCAGCGAGTAAGCCTCCTCTGTTTGAAGGAACAAATTTTTCCTTTTGGAAGGTTAGAATGAGAACATACCTAATGGCCTTAGGTGCTGATGTTTGGGATGTAGTAGAAACTGGATACATAAAGCTTGTTGTGCTAACTTCTAAGGATGATAAGTTAGAATTTAGCTTTAATGCTAAGGGAATGAATGCTATCTTGAATGGACTTGCAGAAGCCGAGTTTGTAAAGGTGATGGATCTTCAAACTGCCAAATAAATGTGGGATAAACTTATTAACAACTATGAAGGAAATGAGAAAGTAAAATATGCCAAACTTCAAACATTTAGGTTGAAGTTTGAACAACTAAATATGAATGAAAATGAAACAGTTAGCAAGTATTTTTTAAGAGTTGAAGAACTTGTGAATGCCATGAAGGGTCTTGGTGAGAAGTTTGAAGAATCAATTTTAGTTCAGAAGATTTTAAGATCTTTGCTTGATAAATTTAATCCAAAAGTATCTGCAATAGAATAACTAAATGATCTTAAAACTCTGTCCATTGATCAACTCCTAAGAACTTTAACTGCATATGAAATGAGAATCAACAAAGATAAATCCATTACTAGAGAAACATCTTTTAAAGCAGACAAGAATACTGATTCAGATTTAGATGATATTGAGGCAAAATTTGTGAGAAGGTTAAAGAAAGGATCACGAAAATATCAAGACAAGCTTCCCTTCAAATGTTTTAACTGTGGTAAGATAGGTCATTTTGCATCTAAGTGTCCCCATCAGAAAAATGACCATAACTCTGATGATGAAAAGAAGTACAAATTCAAGAAATATAGTAAGAAGAAAAGTTTGTGTGCAAATAATGAAATTTCCTCAGAAGACAGAGATAGTGATTCATCATGTGAAGACAAAGTGAATGATTTTATGCTTATGGCTATGGGAGATCTTGATGATGAACACACATGAGGTGAAATGGATGATGAAGAAGCTGTGGTGGATATGGAAGGTGAATTAATCAGTGCTTTGGAATAAATTGATAGACTCAGATATAAGAAGAGAAAACAAAAACAATTATTGAAGCAGTTTAAAATGAATGGTGAAAAACCTGATGAAAACTTTTCTCTACTAAAAGTGGAGTTAGAAGAGGTAAAGAAAATAGAAGACATACTGAAACAACAGTTGTCAGAGAAGAAAGCGAGGTGTGAAGCCTTAGAAGAAGAGATAGTAAAAACCAGAAAAGAAATGGAGAAGTTTAAGGGATTGTATCACCAAAATCTGCCAAGTATTAAAG
>ML801536.1:107423-161647 GCA_009831015.1 Picea engelmannii | reverse complement strand
CATCATCTTCAATGGATCATAGGATTAGCTCCCTCCTAATCCTTGCTTCATGTATAAGTGCATATAATCTGCTCCCTTCGTCTGACTGAGTTCATGCTTTCGTCTCCATCCTTATTGTCTTCTACAATATATAATAGAGTCCACGCTTCCATATGCATCCTTATTGTCTTCTATAGAATGTCATGAGTCTTTTTCCAGTTTCCTTTCGATTGTTGACTTCTTTCTGTCTTTGCTTTTTCCAAGTCTCTTTAAGATTGATTCTGATTTCGACTTATCTTGTAATAACTTTCACATGATATATTTCATTCTTTCATGTGTAATATCTAATGAGAACTCTTTTCATCTTGTTTGTTCTTTCATAGGTATAGTTCTTCTTGGAACACATTATCTTCCAAGAGATAGACATACAAGATATGTACAAAGACGATGCAAGCAAGATATGTACAAGAAATAAGAAGAGTGTTGTTACCTTTTAGTAGAAGAAGTCTCTTCCATCCCGCTTAGTCTTCTTTGTAGGTTCCTTTTCTTCGGCGATCGATGCTTCGTGTTTCTCCTTCCTTTTCTTTAGCTCAGGACACTGATTCCTGTAGTGACCGTACTTCTGACAGTTGAAGCACTGTATTTCTGAAATATCTTTTCTTTGTTTTGGCTTCCTTCTTGAATCGAACTTTCTTTTGTCCCTGAAGTTATTTAATCTTGTTGTGAAGGCTTGATCATCGTACTTCTTTTGAGGTTTCTCTTTTTCATTGATCCTTGATTATTCTTGAGCACAACAAGTCCAAAGTTCTTCAAATTTCGGATACTCCTTCCTTGTGTTCATGCTTGCGGCAAATGCATCCCATGTCTTGGGAAGACCATTGAGTACTATGTTCACCAATTCCTTTTCTGAAGTGATCTCTTCAATAGCTTGTAGTTGATCTCTTAGCTGGGAGATCCTTACAAAGTATGATGTTATGCTGTCGTCATCATTCATCTTCATGTCACAAGGCTCATTCTTCAGACTCATAACTTGTCCAATGTTTCTAACTGAGAAGAGATTTGTTAGGGCATCGTACATCTTCTTCGATGAGTCAAGATGGGAGATGTAGGGTATCAAGTGGTATTTTATGGAATCCACTATGATACTCATGGCATTGATGTCAACATCTTTGAATTTCTCCATAGCTGCAACGTTTTGCGGTTCCTTCTCTTCTCCTTCTTTAAACTCTGGCTTCATGATCTTTCCTTTCACAATATCCAACACTTTATTCTTAGCAAGGATGAGGTCAATCCTTGTCTTCGATGCTTTGAAGTTAGAGGCTCCATCTAGCTTGTTCTCAGAATTCATAGAGTTCGTCATGGCTTGCTTGACTTGGTCAAACTCTAGATTTGACCAGAAATCCAAACTTCACGTCTTGGCCTTCTGAGAGTACCAGGAGATGCGCTGGGCTAGGGCGTACTGATCTATCCAGAGATTAGGTCAATCTCATCACTTAAGGTGCCTCAACAAGAGGTTTAGGGTTTCTTCAACTGCTTCTGCTGGTAACCCTAGCTGCAGTGCTTCTCGAAACTGCTCCTGCTAGTAACCCTAGCGACAGTTCCTCAACAAGCTCAATGTCTAGCGGCTATGTTTCCTTCCAACATTTTAGGCCGACTGAAGGGGTGTGGGCCCATAACCTGTTAGAATATAGAAGATGGTGTGCTCGTTTTACCATTGATGATACCTTCGTCACCCAACCATAGGTCGAAGCCTCCCTCCGAGCACCTTAACCTTCATTGAGAATTCCTCCGGAAGCAAACCCTAGGCTAGATAGCCAAACAAAGAGTAGCGCATCAATCCCCAAGGATAGCGCATCACAAAAAGATGATCAGATGTTCCAAACCCTAGCCAAGATATATTCAAGCCAAAACTGAGATCTTGTTGCTGCTACAGCTGCACCAACTCTTCCTCCAAACCCGCACACAAGACTGCAACTGCAGTGTGCACCAAACTGCAGAACTGCAATTCTGAGATGCTACAAATGAGAACTGGTGCCCTGTATTTATAGTAATCCTGCCACTTTGCTGGGGCCAACTTCTCCTTCTGGGTATGTGTCTGTTCAGTTTATTATTATTAATTCTGGCCGACTTCTTCTCTTGGAGGCTAATAGCCTAATATAAATTATCTTCTTGAGCCGACAAGGCTTCTAGGGTTATTAGCCAACTCATTAGGGTTTCTCTTGCTTTCCAGAGTCTTCTATTCTTGTCAGGTTCACACGTGGGGGTAAATACCTCCTGCAGCTACCATAATATTAACAAAAAGAAGGGATAAAAAGAAAAGGGAAAAAAAGGAAAGTATAGATTGGGGGGAAATAAAGGGTGTAAAGAAGTGGAAAAATAGAAAAAGGGAAGGGAAAACTGAAAGCACAAAAATATTTCAACATAGATCGTTGAAATTCCGCCTCATATACCCAAGGTTATTGTCCCGTTGGGAATTAATCCTATGCTTGCCTCATTTTCGCCCATTATTTCGAAGGTTGATCCAGATCCTTCAGGTTTTGGGCTGATCTGACCTACTGATTATTGTTTATGGTGTGGTTGGGTACGATGTTTTCTTCCTTCTCCCATTAATATGAAGATCGATCGAATTTGGATCATTTTTCTGCTTCTTCATTAAATCCTCCTTTATGTTCCCATGATGACTGATGGGTGATCGAACAACTCCACCTATTTTCAAAACGAGCTGCATATGACCTTAAGGGAAATCCATGGGTATCATGGTAACACTTGGGCCTCTAACGTCTCTCATGGTGCTCGCCGCTCTCCACCTGTCCTGTCATGCAGTTGGTTGTCATGGTGGTTGAGACATGTAAAGTTATCACATAGATCTCCCATCCCCACGTCGTGCCATTTCCATTGGGACATACTTTGGGCCTATCCCACTACCACATTAGTAAGGTAGTCAATTTTCGCATTGGCCCGTCTCCTGACGTGGCTTGGGATTATCACTAACATGCCACAGATGGTTAGCGCCACCTTCGCGAGCCCAACAAACAATCTTCAATTTTTTGAGACTTTGTTTGAAGAGGCACCGTTTATGATTTTTCCTAGAGTTGAGACCAGAAGTTGGGAGTCTCTTTCAGCTATGAGCGCCAAATACCCCCGACCTTCGCCCATTGCAGACCTGTCAGTAATCCCACTAATTTCGCTCCATTGTTGGTGGTATGCCCCAATATGATAGTGTATAGGATGACGATTTCTCCCTTGGCATCCCTTTAGATTCCACCGTCTCCTCCTGGCCCTTAGTTTCCCTTAGAATCCCTGTCAAAATTCAATTTCAGGAAGCCTTGGGGGGTGGGTTCTTATGTCTCTCTGCGAGGCTGACATGGTTCATGGTTATTTTCTTGTGGGAGCATCAACCTAACTTTGTTGGGGCTCCATATTGAGAATAGATCTTTCTTGTTCCCTGTCGCTATTAGGTCCTCTTCCTGCCAAGCAACCTGGGAAATGGTCTCTTGTATGTTGTTCATGACCAATTTTCAAAGAATCTATAGGGACAGACGTTGGTTTCAAAAGATCCTTCCATTTTTGGTTTTCCATATATTCCAAAGGAGGAATCCTAGAAAGAGAATCCAAGCACGGTTCATAATTGTATGCTAAGGATCTATTCTCTAGTATTCTATTGTCTTTGGGATGTCTTGTCTATTTTGGTCCAAGATTCTGAAGACTACATCCCCTCTATCCCATAATTCCGAAGCTAATGGACATGAATTGAGGAGGTGGTTTAGGGTTTCTTCCGCTTGATTTCACAATAGATAGATACAAGGGTCCCTGAACCCTCTCTTTATGATCTTGTCCCAAGTTAGAGATTTTCTATTGACTGCTAGCCATAGAAAGGTGGCCACTTTGGGCCATAGTTGGGAGTTCCATACCTTGGACCATACTGGTCTTTTGGACTCGTTTCCCAGACCTAGGGATTCTTAGTATGCTTCCTTGATGTGGAAGTTCCCGTCTCCCTTTTTAACCCATTTTAGGATGTCCTGGCACTGCCTTTGGGAAATGGGTAGTCTTTTAGAATATCCTCCATGAACTGAATAGGTGGATCATTCCATTATGTAGGCTAGTCGGTTGGCGAGATCTAGGATCTTGTTCTTCCAGTGACAGGGTGTGGGTGTACCTCCCAATATTGGGTAACCTTCATCCTTCCAACCCCTATAATATTATCTTTAATTTTATGTAGCCATTCATTCGATCTCAGCTTCAGACGTTGCTCCCATGCCTCCTCCCAAAAAAGGGACGACTAACCATCATGTAGCTCCCAAAAACTTTGATTTTTTACCATCGCCTTGTTTTTTCAAGCATGATTCCATATTATCTATCCCGGTCTGTCTCCCTCCAAATGAATCCAGTCTCGAGGGGATACATATTTGGTGTATTTCCCCTACCAAATCTGAGCCTAGAGCGCTTTTGGAATTTTTATCCATCTCCAGTAAATTTTAGCTACTAGGGTCTGGCTCAACCTTTGGGGGTCTTTTAGCCCTAAGCCTCCCTGAGACTTTGGTTCACACATTTTTCCCAGGCGACCAGAGCCTATTTTTTTCTATTTTTGTTCCTCCCCATAGGAAATTTCTCTGGATTGAGCGAATTTTCTGAAATATGTATGCAAGCGCTCCCAAAACTAAGAAAAAATAGACTGACATAGCCATTAGAACTGATTTGATGAGCAAAATTCTTCTCGGCAAAAAGAGGAATCTATGGGTCCAACTACTGAGCCTATTTTCTAGTTTAGTTAGAAACTCTTTCCATCCCAAATTTATTATAGCTTTGTCAATGAGGGGAGCCCCTAGGTAGTGCGAGGGAAGAGAGGATATTTGGAAGCCTAAAATTCCGGTAATTCTCTTTTGGATGATGTTCGAGGTGTTAAAGAAGAAGATGTGGGATTTACCTAAGTTAAGATGCATTCCAGAGGTGGAAAGGAAAACATCCAGATCTTTCTTGATGGCTCTGGATTCCTGCACCATGGGCTTCCCTGGGAGGAGTGTGTCATCAACAAACTGAAGATAGGTCAAAGGTTCAGTTAGGGGGGAAATTACTATCCCTTTCAGGTGACCTTCTCTTTGGTTTTGCTTCAAGAATCTCCCTAAACCTTCCTAGAGAATAATGAAGAGGTAGGGGGAGAGGGGATATCCTTGCCTTAATCCCGGGGAAGTGTTAAAAGTGGGAGAAGGGGGAACGTTGACTAGAATAGAAAAGAAATCCAAGGAAGTTAGGTTCAAGATCCATTGAGTCTAGGAGGGTTCAAAGCCAAAGGCCCCCAGAATGGCTCATAGGAATTCCTAATTTATTATGTCATAGGCTTTAGACAGGTCAAGCTTTAGGAGCATCCTAGGTTTTTTCTCATATTGCAAGGAATGAATGGTTTCATGGGAAATTAAAATACTGTCTAGAATTTTTCTACCTTCTACGAAACCCCCTTGTTCAGGGGAAATAATTTAGGATAAGCTTCAATATTTTAACAATTATTTTAGAAATAATTTTGTAAACAACATTGCATAATGAAATAGGTCTATACTTATTTGCTATATTTGATTCCTTTTCCTTTGGGATCAGATCTAGGAAGGTGAAATTTAAGGCTCTAAAGCCTGTTTGAGAGGTCCTGGCTTCTTCCAACGCTTCCCATTGGTATTTTCCAATAATACTCGAACATGATTGGAAGAAGTCAAAAGTGAATCCATCTATCCCAAAAGATTTCCCCTGTGAAAACTCTTTCACCATCGCTTCCACCTTTTTCATAGTCACCTCCGTCAACATGATTTTCTTATGATCGTCAAGAACCATCTTTGGAATAGATTGGATGATTAGGTCGGTGGATGACATTCTGTCTTAAGGGGGATCTATAAGTAGATTATTGAAATAATTCATGAGATTATGATCAATGTATTCATGCCTTTCGACTATCACCCCTTCTTCTGTTTACAAAGAGTGAATCCAATTTTGGTTCTTGCACAGTAGGAGGGAGTTATGAAAGAATTTTGTATTCTTGTAACCCTCTTTAAGCCAAATCATCCTGGATTTCTAGCGGAACATGATTTCCTCTTGTTGATCTCTTTCTTCTAACTCCCATATAAGGGTCGATTCTAGATGTTGCAGATATGGAGATAGACCATCCTGGTTTATTTATCCTTGCACTTGTTCCATCTTCACCTCCAAGTCTCATTTTGCATCATGAATGTTCCCAAATACTTCTTTATTCCACTTTTTAAGGCTATTTTTTATATGTTTCAACCTCTATTGAAACTGTTGCATCTTTGTTCCATACAACTTATGGTTATCTCCCCACCACCCTCTAATAATTTGCATGAATTATGGGTGTTTTGTCAAGAATTTCTCAAATCTAAAAGGTTTGGGATAGGGGAAAATCCCATCCAACCATCTGAGAGAGATTGGCCAATGATTAGATTCAGAAATAGGTCGGATCTCCCTGCCTACTTCTTTCCTGTTTTGGTAAAACGTTTCCGAGATCAGGAATCTGTCTAGTCTTTCTGCTATAAGATGCTTCTCTCCTCTTTTGTTGCTCCAGGTAAACCGACCTTATGAAGGGATGATATCGATTACCTGCAGTTGATCAATGAGTTCTTTGAAAGTTTGGTCTTCTGAGCTCAAGCGCCCTATGCCCCCTTTCTTATCTTCCAAGGATGATATCATATTGAAGTCCCCTCCTATAATCCATTGTTTCTCATTCATACTTGTTCCTACCACATAGATATCTCTCATGAAATCTCTCTTGTATCTCGGAGATTGGGGTCCGTAGACTTGCGTGACTGTCCCATGTTCTATTGACCCTATGATCTTGTAGGATATGGTTATTATACTTTATATTGGTATCTCAGCTCCACTTTGAGTTTTCCTATGTTCCATAAGAAGTCTAGTCCTCTGGAGGCCCCCTCTGCTTCAGAGAATATGAAATCACATGGTTTCCATATCTTCCTAGATATTGAATCCATACTTTTCCTATCACACTTAGTTTCTTGCAACATTACTAAGTCCATATTTTTTTGTTTTAATCTATTTCTAAGGATTTTGTGCTTTGAAATGCCATTAAGACCCCTAATATTCCATGTGAAGATATTCATATTTAACTTTTGGTCTGGGGAGAGGGAAGTACTTGTCTATTAGTCCCACTACTTGTCTTGAGTCAATGAGAAGAGCGCCGGTTTATTCAAGAACTTGCTTATAGGGCTTTCGACCTTTTTTTCTCTCGTCGCCTTCTGGTTTCTTGGTGTTTTTTAGTGGGTTCGACTTTATGGCCAGGTTCCTTGACGAGGAGGTTGGATTGTCTGGCATTGGTTCTTTGCTTTGTCTTCTGAGAAGTTCTCTTTAGAGTTGATGAAGTTATCCCACCTACATACTGTTGATCTCTTTTTCCCCATGGAAAACTATCAGCACTTGTAAGTCCACCTCCATGCCTTTCGATTCTAAGGCTTGGTTTTGGTCTTCCTTCATTGTCTCTTCCTGTGAATCTTTTGAAACCACCTCCTCTTGCATATAAACTTATCTCAACTCTATTGCTGGTTATTTTGTACTTGCCTCCATTTTCCTACGTTTCTGTATGTCCTCCTGTTTTGTCTTAGTATTCACCTGTTTTGGTTGTTCTTTCTATGGCCCTTGCCACTCTCCTTCCTTGTTATCTTCTATATCTACTAAGATTTGGAAGTTGTTTTCATCTTTTATTGCCCCTTCCCTTGGGTTTTTATTTCCTCTGCAACGTCCCACCTTTCTTTTATTGGGAGCCTTTACAAAGCCTTCAATGTCCTTCTCCTCCTTTCCTTTGTTATTCATCTAGGTTGTGTTTTGATAACAGTCTCAGAATAGGTGTCCATGTTCGTGGCATTTCCTGCATTTGAACGTGATATGCTTGTAGTCTATGGGTTGGACCCATTCATTATATTGGAACTGTAATAGTGATTGATTCATGTAGTGCTGCTGCCACATTCATGTAGACACATATTATTGCATATGAAGTGTATTTGGCTACTTTTGTTATTTCCAAGATTTTTACAAAAGAGCTCAGCGTGTTGCCTACTCCTTCCATAGTTTCTAGGTGCCAAAACTCATGGGGTAGGGAGTAAAGTCTGATGCAGATCGAGGAAATTGTAAAGTCCTCCTTTTCTAGGGAGAAATGATCTAAGCAGTACCTGAGGTGGAGCCCCGTGGAGTTAAAGAAATACGGTCCTTCATCAAAGATTCGGTTCCTATCCTTTGAGTAGGTGAAAACTGCTGTAAAGAAACCTTTGGACCCGAGTTTTAATCTTATGTCTCCTTTGAATTTCCATTTCTATTTTATCCATACCAGCATTGATTTCTCCGTGGGCCAGATCCCCATAAATTTACCTATTAGTGCATGGTCTATCATGTACTGAATGTAGTCACCAACGGTGAAGTGTCCTCGTACCTTAGGTTCTCCACCTTTTTATCCAAACAACCATTGTTTAATTTCTTGTCATACTTTTTTCTTGTACCTTCTTCATTTGCAGTTTGGTCAGGTTTTTGCTTTCTTCACCAGTTTCCTCCATAAGGATGTCATTTGGCGGCTTTCTTTTGCCTCCATATACGACTTACTTAAGGGATTTTTTAGTTTCCTTCACCTTGGATGCTTCTACGACAAGATCCAGACCCTCCACACCCATTAAACCTACCCTACTCTCTTCCTTAACTAGAATCTTACCACCTTAACTTGCTTTCAAACCCTAACTTGCTCCTTCCTCGCGCTCCATTTTTTCCCCTATTTTCTTAAAAATTGTCCATGCATATTTAGACATTAATTTTTTTAAATTTCTACCATTATAACTTTTTCAATTGTCTCTTGAATATTAGTTATCTTTTTGTAATTTGAACCATTTCTTATTTAGACTTCTTTCTTCCTTTTTTGAGATTGGTTTTGATTTAATATTTCACAATATCCAATGATTAGATTAGGGATTTATAAACTAACAATATAGGCCATTTTTTCTATTTAACATGTAGCTTTGGACATATTGGAGATGCAATTTGAATTTGTGATGCATTCTTTTATATTATTTTACCTAAAATATTTCAATATAAAACATTTATTATGTAAATTAAAGAGAGTAAGGGGTGTTAGTTGGGGATCAATTGGTTAGTCAAGCAAAGTGGTGATATTCTCTTCACTAAGATTTAATTCCCATAAAGTGAAGTGGCATGTTTAGAACCTTCAAAAAAAAAGGAGGGCATCATGGACATGTAAGTATATCAGATTTGAGCATTGGTGAAAGTTCCAAGCCCCTAATGTTATTGATTTTCCACGTAATGTTGGTTTTATGATATTAGTAGTGTTTTTCCACAAAAAATACATTTTTATCACTAAAAATAAAATTACATTTGATATATGCTTTCCCATATTGAATGATTATACTTCAAAATAGAGAGATTTTACATTTCTTTTCTTCCTACCATTCTTTTTTTGAGAAAGAAAAAATCTTTATATTTCATGAAAAAAAAAATACATATTCCCGTCCTTTTTATTAAAGGACTTCTCTTTTTCTACATTTATGTCCGTATCCCTCAAAAAATTACTAACCCCATATATTCAATCCTTTCATTCCCTCAAAATATATTCTTCAACTACCCATCACACATTCTGGCCCTTACAACAATATTTTTTCCACAACAAAGACATCAAATTTACATAAAGGTTAGAGCAAAAAACACATCTCCTTGCACAACTGAACATTGAGAAATTCTTGATAAATAAAGGCACCTGCATAAAGAGACAAAGATTATTTGGAAAACTTGTTGGCAATAGAGTTCAATTCTTTGTAAACGTGTGCACAAGAGTACCATTTCATCTTTCCCCCAAAATCGTGAATCTTCCTCATCAGAGGTTGTAAACGTGCCACCTAAATTTTCACCTTTCCATTGACCGAATCTACTACCACGTGATATTTCCTGAATATCTACACCTTCCTCAAGTTAAGAGAGTTTACATGAAACATAAGCACCCAAAGCGCAGTGAGCTCCACCTTCATGTTGAATCCACGTCCTGGCGCATATCTAATCTCAAGATAATGCTCCAATGACATATATAAAATATCCCCCACTCGACATTGATGGGGATTCCCTTAGCTTGCATTTTCAAAGAATCCCTAGGGGATGCCTTATAGCAAATCAAGCATTATGATTTTGTGTCTCTTGATTTTTTTGGCTCTCTCCTAAATTCTCTAGCGAGCTTATGAACCAAAACCACCACCACATTGGGTGGGATAAACCTATCATGAAAAATACTAACATTCCTTGCCCACCAAATGAGATACACAAAGAAACAAGGTCACGCCTCTACCTCTCTAGTCGAGACTTCACTTTTCTAGGAATCAAGGCATTCTTCCATACATCCCCTTAGTGAAATAGAAGAAATTTTAAACTATGAAACCACTTTTTTTTTGTAAGTATTCTATAAATTACCTTTCATAGAAAACCATTACAAACGTCCATGTGTCTGCTAGAGCCAAAGTCACCATAGGTGTAAACCAACTTGGATCCAACTTAATGTATAGTATAATGTGCTTCAGAGGGCCAGAAAATAGAGCTAAAGCCTGAAATATATAGTATCATATAGACAAGAGAACGACCCAATATAGAAAAACTAAAGGGATGAGCCTACTGCTAAAAGACATACTAATAATCAAAATTTTGAACCCTACCTTCATTGGAAATGTCATCAAGTTGCCCTGGGGTAGGAGAATAGGCCTTTGCATGCTTTCTGCATCCAAAGATGTCAAAACATCATGATTGTCTCGCATGGCCGCTAACGAGGAGATTCATTGGTCCATAAGCTCTAGACGAAATTTAAGGTCAACTACCTCATTGCCTAGCTTAAATATCAGTTGTTGGAGTATGCCCAAGGCATATTGAATGCTGTGTGTGTTCCCATCAGATGAAAAGGTTGGATGGATGGAGGAGAATGCCCCATAATCATGGTTGGAGTTCCCAGGAGGAGAGACCTGTGGAGCACTAGCAGGAGATGACGAACTCGGGAAAGAGATTGGAGTGAACCCCAACGAATTTCTATGATGATCAAACCATTCAACATTACAACCCCATCCACCAGAAGTATGTCCACCGTATTGTTGACGAACACATGCCTAAATTTATGGAGAATTCTCAGACCGTTGTTTCTTGCTGCCAAAGCTAACACTGCCCATACTAGTAGAAATGCATCCAACAAGAATGTGGTCACCCCTACCACGTTTAGAGTGTCCTCTCTGGCATGGTATGGTGAACCTTGTAGCCTTCGCTACGCAGTCTGAAACAACATTGTGCTTCTTTAAACACCTGCAGCTGGAAAGAAAATGCCAGACTTGTATGGAGGTCACATAATTGAGAACCCCTAGGACCCAATTCGCCATTAGATCATGTTCCCATGACATAGACGGGGTCGTTAATTCTGTCTTAAGGGCCAGGTACCATAAGTTAATAACCTTAACATCAACCATGCTATATTGCAATTTCCAACGAAGGTTTAAGTTCCCCAGGTACCATGTTCCATTAATATCTAGACCGACGGTGTATTACTTCCCATGCTACCACACCTGGGTTGAGGCTCATGATGCCAGGTGCTTCGGTTATGCAATTCCATCGCACTACCCATTTGCAATGGATGAAACCCCATACATGGGGTTGAATTGAAGGACATGTGATCCAATTATGTGTGCATGTGTCATGATATCTTTTAATATAATATATTTTTGTGCAACCACACGTTCGACCACTACCTCAAGGTGTACCCATGGCTCCAGGTTAAGAGGCCCTCATTGGAATTGAACCTTTCCCAATGGTCAAAAACTCCTCGCTTTCCACCATTAGATCCAACCCCTTTGGGCGATGTGAAACCACTTGAAACAAAACCTTCTTAGCGAAATGGAATTTCATAAACAAATGGACTACCGACTCTGATTTTGATCTACATAAAGAGAAACGACTTAGACCAACCCATCCACATCGCAAGTCTAGATCCCAAGTAAGAAGTTTTTCCTCCATCGACATCCATACAAGAACTTTCATTTTCTCCAGAGCATGCATCTTCCATATTTCCGATCACCACCATTTTTTTCCACCTTCGAGGAACCCCTCATCCAAGGAAAAATAACCAAGGTTCATCGTAAAAGACCCATTTTTTTTTAACGTTTTTTTCCCAACTCAAATTATTCCTGAGAAATTATTCCACTCCATATTTCCTTGAAGGCTCAATTTAGTCACTAATTTCCATATAGTTCACCAGGAAATATGCAACGCCTATGATGCTGCATCCCTCGATGAATAAACTCCCATATTATGTAGCCTAACGACTAAGTCCTCAGAGAGCTTGAAATCTCGTTTTGAACCTTCCCATGGATCTTCCCCTATTCGGATGCTCCTCCCATTTCCCACTCTTGACACCGTCCATTCTCCTATCAAAGGGAAAATGCCTACCACTTATTTCCAACCTGTAGAGATAATATGAACTACTTTCCTAGGCATGCAAAACCATTCCTCAATGGATTTTACCGCCAAATAGTCTTATATCAATACTCTTCCCACAACACCCTATTGTGGATGAGTCTCCACATAATTTTTTTTGCCAGGGATTTACTAAACCAAACAAGATTATTTATGCCCCACCCTCCTAGATCCTTATGCATAGCTAACCGAGATGATTTTACTAGAGGGATTCCATCAATTAACTTTTTTCCTGACCACAAAAAACGAAAAAACAAGCTTTCTGAATTTTTGTCAAAATACCTTTGGGAATTTTTTCAATGGTATCCCATAAAACTGGAATGCTACACAACACTGACTTTATAAGGACCAACTGGCCTCCATGCGACATAAAGCAATTTACCCACAGATCAATTCTTGCTTGAATGTTTTTAAATAACCATATCCAATCAACATAGCCATATGCATTTGGATTTAGCTTAAAACCCAAAGATTTTATCCGATCATCAATATCTGACAATGCGAAGGGAAGAATAGTTCTTAACTGATATTGAGCCTTGACACCCAAAGCATAATGTTATTGATGATTTTTCCATATTTATCTCCATTCCTGATGTCGAGAAGAATAAATCCATTACATCTTTAATAACATGAAATTGTTGAATATTACCTTCACCAAAGAGCATAACATCATCAACAAAAAACAAATAAGTAATGAATTCAAATTATGTTATCTTCATCCATTTTAGGAGCCCTTGGCTCCTATCCCTTTGAATAATCTTTCTAAGCTCCTCCGCCACAATTAGGAAGAGGAAAGGGGATAAAGGGAAACCTTGACAAAGGCCTCTAGAAGAGCGAAATAACTTTGAGGGGGATCCATTTATAAGAACAACGAAGGAAGAAAAATCAATGCAACCCGTAATCCAGTTTACTGAGGACAAATTCATTCCCAAATTAATCAAATATAACTTGAGAAATATCCAACTCACTTTATGATAAGGTTTGCATAGTGCTATGGGGAAATTCCCCCTAAAATGGGACTAAGGAATAGGCATAGCGATAACTCCATTAAAAGATTGAATTATCTCTAATCTATCCCAAAACAATCTAGACTAAGTGATAAGATAAAGAGAGAAGGGAAGGTTAATGAGTGCACCTTGAATCCTTACGGTTGATGTAGACCTTTTCCACTTGTTGTTGCCTCCTAGATCATAGATCTCCTCCCAAAGCTGATATGAAAGGGGTTAAAATTACAACGCAAAAACATATACAATCTCTAGTAATCACTTAAAATCCTAAATATAGATATAAATGCTCAAATTAACAAGAACATGTACACATAGGGTTTTGGTACAAAAATATTTTCTTTTATTCAAATTCAAGATGAAAGGTTACAACCTTTGCTTGAGAACACCGCTCTACGAACCAAGTCCGGGCTCCTCTATCGTGGCTCCAAGTGCATCAATCCCACATAGAATTTTTACAACTGACATACCATCAAGGGGAGGAGGAAGGGTTGCATAGGGAGAATGGATGGAGGGGAAAGATGAGGCTGCAACTCAGAGAAAGATGAAAAACTTGGGTAATGAAAGGGGAAGGATTTTGGCAGAGTTTTCTTATTGTTTTGTTCATATCTCTAAATGACTCCCCAAGACCTATTTTTATATGAAAAAAAGATGGCTATTCGGTTCGGGGACGTGCTACAGGGGGTAGAATGGTTAGGAAACCCTCCATATCCCGTAAACTCTATGAAAATACATGCAATTTTATATATATTTCAAATTTTGGAGGTAAATGCGGGCTAACTAGCATGAAACAAGTGTATGTAGGTGGGCTAACTAGCATGCAACATGAGTGTGTATGAATGCTATTAGTGCAGCAAGGCACATACATTATCCAAAAAATGTTTTCTTAGAAGGAAACCTCAACAATGTGTTTGGAAAAGTATGCAAATGGATGGGCTAATGAAAAATCCACGGGTCGTTAAAGTAACTCGTTCTAAAAGAAGTGACTTGAAAGATCACAATGGTTATGATCCGACCTTTGTGAGGAAAACATAAGACCTGAAAAAAATGTATACAACCACTATCATAGCGTAGGTCCAATTATGCCCTAACAAGAGATTGTAGTCGAGTGACACATTGACTACTTCTACCTCGCCGCACATGATTTTTCCTTCCAACTACATGGGGAAGGAGGGAATTATTCCATGTGTTCTGAAAGATCTGCCGTCAAACATGGTTAGCAATGTGGGCGACAAAGACAACTCAGGTTGGCCAATGGCCTTCCAACATGCCAACAACATCACACAAGTCGAGGCACCCGCATCAACCTCTGTATGAAAAATGTTCCATGTCAACGATTTCGTGGAACACACCACTACTATATGAAAAGTGACGTGGTGAGGAAGATGAGGTTTATAATATATATGGTAAAAAACAATCATTCCCGAGTTAGTAGTCTCAACCGCTCCCAAGGTAGAAAACAATGATTTCTTTTGTGAGGGGAAACTCTAGAGAACTTCTAGAGTAGACATTGTGCGAGGAGTTTGTGCCAGATCCTCCACGACAGAGTAATTCTGTGTAGCCCTTGCATTCGGGTTGTGAGAAACCTTCTTAAACACACCCTTAGGGATGTGAGACATAGTTTCTCCCATAGTCTTTTCAATTTAAAGAAGAGGTGGTGGGTTGGAGGTTTCTTTTCCCTTCTCAAAAGATTCTAGCATTCCGTAATTATGAGCCCTGGTCTGCAGAGGAGCATATGATCTCATCATATAAACGTTTTCGGCTCCGTTGTTAGCATTAGGCGCAGGGGTTCCTTGATTTCCCCCAGGCACATTCGTGGATGAGGAAGCTTGAGCCATATTTTTCCCTCGTGGGAAAGGGTTGGTTAACACAACATGATGTTGCTGTGACAATAACTTTTGGGCTTCCTCAAGCCGAGGGCATTGGTGAGTCAAGTGATCATTTGTGCAAAGCTTACATGAAAAATTCACTTTCCTCTTTTTGTTTTTACCCTTGCGATCGTTATTCATAGCCTTCTTATCCCCTTTACCCTACTTGTTTTTAGATTTCCTCTTTCCCTTAGATTTCTAGTTATGCTTGGGATTCATCGATTGCAATTGTGTACATCCGACGTTTGGGTTGCGGGGGTAGCTGAACCAGGAGTTTGGCTAGCCACAGTCTGTTGAATTGATAACTGCTGTAACTAGTTAGTCAAATGATCTATGGGCTTACTTTGTGTTGAGCTTACTATGCCATTGGTGTGAGGCCCAAACTTCTGTTGGTCTTGTCGAAAGTCGACCGTGGTGCGTCCGAAAGGATATCGTACAACATACGGGATTGAGAGTAAATGAACTCCAGTTGCTAGGCTCTCATGATATGCTCTTCTTTGGAAAAACCCCCATATGTCACGACATATTTGTATACACATGGCACCAAGGAATTTAGGAACCACTCGAGCAAAAATATGGGAGGGACCTTCACTTTTATCAAGCTCTTTTGTCGACGCCATTCTTGGATGTGATTTGAGATATGGATGATTTTTGTTTTCTTGAAGTTGGCCAACAACTCAGTGCCAACATCATATCGTACTTCGAGCGATTGAGCTTTATATATGATTTTGCGACACCCCCTATAAAAGTGCGTTGAAACAAACACAACTGAACGAAGTCATCCTTCAACGAGTTGGATGAGCACCACAAATGACATGTTGTAACATGTTCACCTGGATCTTCGCCAGGATTGCCTTCAAACTTAAGGATGTCCAAGGTCAACTTAGTCAGCATGGGAGGCCTGTAAATTTGTTGAACCTGCACATAATGGATCTAGCTAGAAAATACCACACACATTTGCAGAGAGAAATTGAGAAGCAATAAGCAAGGGAGAAAGAATGGAAGAATTCTCATTAACTGTAATGAATAATGAATAATTTACACATGATATACTCTGTATAATTCAACCAATGCACACTGGAGGTGAAGACAATGCGCCATAGTGGTGGTCTAGAGTGATCTAGACACACACCAATAGTTACGGGAGTGAACTGCCACCTAGTCTAGTCTCTCAGGCAGTTACGGGAGTGAACTGCCACCTAGTCTAGTCTCTCAGGAAGTTACGGGAGTGAACTGCCACCTAGCTGAGTTAACTACTCTACCAGTCTTCAACTAACTGACTGAAATAGAGTGAAGTGAGGAGGAGATCATGGAATCATGGGTAATGCGTTAGTCTGGTGATGATAACAAGGCTAATGCGCATTAGCTGGTGATGATCCCAATGTTGCATGGCGACAAAACCAATGCAACATCTAGACTCCACTCAACTAGTCAAACTGAAGAGAATATTATCCTAGAGGAATATTCTCCCTAAAATTTAGGATAATGGATAAAGAATAATAAACATAGGAAAAACCTTAGGAAAAATAAATCCTAGGTGTGTGTGAAGTAACTCCAACACCCCCTCTGAACATCACCATGGTGAAAATAAAGAATGGGTCATGACAACAAGGCTATGTTAGGTACCCAAATACAAAATATACATTGAAATAAAGTGAGGAAAGAGGGAAAACCTCATGGGAAACCCCCCCCTCAAGGTACAATGTATGTAAAAAATAAGAACTACAGTTGCTAGGCAAATGTGTCCTTCACTCGAAGACAACTTCGCAAAGAATGGAACTTTTTCTCAGTGAAGGTCTTGGTGAATATGGCTGCTTTCTGTTCTGCTGAAGGACACAACTGTAGGTCGATGATCCTCTCGTGTACTAAGTTCTGGATGTAGTGCATGTGGATCTCGATGTGCTTTGTCCGCTGCCTCTGAATTGGATCTCTGTAGAACTTCAGAGTTCTCTGGTTGTCACACCAGATGGCGATCGATCGATGAAACTGAATGCCCAACTCAGTGAGAAAATGCTATAGCCACATAGCCTGAATGGTTATGTTAACTACCCCTCTATACTCTGCCTCAGCTGAAGAAAGAGAAATACAATCCTGCTTCTTGCTTGACCAACAGATAGTTCCAGAACCAATATTGTGTGAGTAACTAGATGTGGACTTGCGATCGGTGTTATCTCCAACCCAATCAGAATCAATGAACCCGATGAGATCTAATGTAGATTTTGCTGCATAATGAATCCCAAAGGTGATGGTTCCCTGTACGTATCGAAGGATACGCTTTGTAGCCTTCCAATGTATCTCATGGGGCTCGTGCATTAACCTGGAAACTACGCCAACTCTATAGGAGAGGTCTAGTTTGGAGTGTGTGAGATACACCAAGCTCCCTACTAGATGTCTGTACAATGTGCTATCAACCAGTGGAGTGTCCCCTCCATCCTTAATTTTGACTCTTGATAGGAAAGGAGTCAGAGTAGAGTTGCAGTCTGTCATGTGAAATCTCTCAAGGACATCTCGAGCATACTTGGCCTGAGACAGTTTGATGCCTGATGCATCATGATTGATCTTGAGTCCAAGGAAGAAGTGTAGTGGACCCATGTCCATCATAAAAAACCTGTCATGTAGAATCCTCTTGGCTGTAGTAATCGCTGAAGTCGAGCAACCAGTGATCAACAAATCATTAACATACATAACTAAGAGTAGAAGTGAATCAGACGTCCTGAGAATGTAGACATCCAAGTCTGATTTACAATGTACAAAGTTCTGTGACATCAGGTAGGAGTCCATCTTGGCATACCATGCCCTCAGAGCCTGCTTGAGGCCATAAAGAGACTTCTTCAGTCGACAGACCAAAGATGAATCTTTTATAAATCCCTAAGGTTGCTCCATATAGATCTCCTCAGCGAGATCACTGTGAAGAAATGCATTCTTCACGTCCATCTGATGGACATACCATCCCTTGGTTTCCGCAATGGAAAGTGCCAAACGTATGGAATCCATCTTCGCTACTGGAGAGAAGGTCTCATCATAGTCAATGCCATGCACCTGCTGAAAGCCTTTGGAAACAAGCCTGGCTTTGTATCTGCTAATTTTCCCATCCACTGCGCTCTTGGTCTTATAGACCCATTTGCACCTGAAAAGTTTCCTTCCAGAAGGAAGGGGAACCAGATCCCAAGTTAGGTTCTCGAGAAGGGATTTTTACTCCTCCTGCATGGCAAATTTTCAAAAGGGATTTCCAGCAGCCTTTCCATAAGATTGTGGATCTGAATACTAAACCAAGAAAATAAACTTGGAGGGAAATGGTTCAATAGCATTGAGTGCAATAGGAGGCTCCTTGAAATCAGATTGAGTCCTTCTAATATCAGTTGGATCACCAACAAGATCACCTGCATCCTGGAGAGTAGTTTGGGCCCACTTGGGCCTCTACTATGGCTCTGGATCTGCATTTGGATGCACTGAATCTATATATGATTGTACTGACTCTGTATTTGGATCATCTGAATTCTCTGAATCAGGACTCTTGTCTGAAGAAGAGTCAGCATGTGCATGCTCATCATCTCGGACAAGTGGAATAATGAAGGTGTCTGCATGTGGTCGTTGAGGTTCATGCGAGACACTTTCCTCGAATTGGACACTTCACTCAATGATGATCTGGTCCAAGGAAAGATCAATAAGTCTGTATCCCTTGACACCGTTGAGGTATCCAACAAATGTACACTCTGTGCTCTATGGATCAAGTGCCTTTCTCTTTTCAAAAGGAATCCGGGCCTATGCACGTGAATAAAAAATACGAAAGTGGGTCATGACCAGTTTGAGACCGCTCCAAGCCTTGTAAGGGGTCTTATCCTTGCCATATATATGGGGAGATCTGCTTTGGATGTAGGTTTCACAATTAAGTGCTTCGACCCATAGTCTATGTGGTAGTGACTTTGCATGTAGCATGCAAGATGCCATCTCTTTTAGAGCTCTGTTTTTCCGCTCAACAAATTCATTTTGCTGCGGAGTATAGGGAACTGTGTGCTGCAACTGAATCCCTGCCTCATGACAAAGATTCTGGATCTCATGATTGACATAATCTCCCCCATTATCAGTTCGAAAGATTTTGATTTTCTTTCCGGAATGTGTCTCAAAAAGGGCTTTGCAATATTTGAGGTGTTGAAAGACCTCAGATTTTTGCCTGAGAAAGTAAGTCCATGTGAAACTTGAGAAATCAAAAAAAAAATGAGAACAAACATCATTTTTTTGATTGATGGATGCAAAAAAGGAGCCATGAGGTCACTATGGATCAGATCTAAAGGAGAGGAAGCTCTCTGAGTCTTTCCTTTGTCAAATTTCTCTTGAGGGTGTTTTCCAAGAACACATCCCTCACAGATTCCTTTGGAGAAATGGATGTCTGGTAGACCATCAACCAATATTTGCTTTCTAATCTGTTGCATATATATGAAATTCAAAAGCCCGATACTTTTGTGCCATATCCTACTGCTTTCATTAGCATGGGTAAGCAATAAAGCAAAATCTGGTTCAATAAATTCATAAAATGTATACAATCTAGATTGATAATTTACCTTACCTGTAGCAGCCCTGGAATTGGTTTGCATGTCATATATGTCCGCTGCATTAGGTGTGAATATGAATTTATTTCAGGTGCCAGAATTCGTCATCTGATACATGGAGATAAGATTGATGGAAATTTTGGGAATGTGCAACACATTCTTGAAGCTTCCGTTGGTGAGTTCAATCCTTCCTTTGCCAATGACCTCCACTAGAGAGTTGTCCCCCATCAAAATGGGAGGACCTTTGCATGCATCCAATGAAGAATATAATTCTTTTGTGCCAACCATGTGATGTGATCTCTTGAATCTACAATCCAAGCATTAGTATAAGAGTTGATGGCAATCAAGGCATGGCTAAAATTGCCTTTCTTGAGATTCTGATCTTCTGGCTTCTTCTTCTTGGAACCCTCGGGGATGTGATATCCAAGGTTGTTTTGCTGAAGTATTTGAATCATTATATCTATTTGTTTCTACATGCATGCAGATTCTGGATGGAATCCTTTATGGCAATATGTGCATTTCTCCCCTTTCCACCTTTGGATCAGGAGACATCAGTGAAGGGTTTTGAGTACCCTTCCTTCTTCACATTTGCATGATATTTCCTTTTGTCTTTGTCTTCATATTTATGATATTGATGGATTCCATGTTTCACAGTAAGTGCATGCGCCTTTGGGCCTTTGATTTTTCCCATGTTGATGAGCTTGGTTTGCTCTTGTGTTAGGGATTCGATAAATTACTCAAGAGAAGGCATCTTCCAGGTGCCTCCAGAGGCGAATTTGACTGAATGGAATGTGGATAAGAACACAAATAATTCAGGAAGAAATTTTGAGAGAATGGTGAGAAGCATTTGTTTCTCCTCCTAATATTTATCAACCCTGCAAGCTTTGAGTTGCGATGATAAATCCTTGTATTTTGTAAAGAAATCTTGGAGATTGTCGAATCTTTTTGGATCCAATGTGAGGAATTCCACCTCGAGCATGTGTCCCCTCATCTCATCCTATTTTCCAAAGAGCCCTTCCAAGTTGGTCCAAGCTTCATTGGGGGTTTTACAAGAATATATGTGAAAAAGGAGATCGATAGAGATGAGACTGCAAATTGTTCCAAATGCTTCATCCATTCGATTTAGATACTTGGATTTTTCTATGGTTGATGTCAATTCTGTCTCTGTATTGAAGGTTAACCTGTACAATCCTCTGGTTTGGATATGCATGATTATTCTCTCCTTCCATGCAAAGTAATTGTAAGGTGTAAGAATGAATTCTTTTGGGAATTCCATTTTTCCACTGTCTTCAATCCTTGGTACCTACAAAACATTTGGTGTATCTTTTGCTTAGCAGCCTATCGGATCTGATACCATGTAAATGTCTTGAACCTACACAGAATAGATCTAGCTAGAAAATACCACACACATTTGTAGAGATAAATTGAGAAAGAAAAAGCAAGAGAGAAAGAATGGAAGAATTCTCATTAACCGTATGAATAATGAATAATTTACACATGATATACTTTGTATAACTCAACCAATCCACACTGGAGGTGAAGACAATGCACCATAGTGGTGGTCTAGAGTGATCTGGACACACACCAACAGTTACGGGAGTGAAATTCCACCTAGTCTAGTCTCTCAGGCAGTTACGGGAGTGAACTGCCACCTAGCTGAGTTAACTAGTCTACCAGTCTTCAGTTAACTGATTGAAACAGAGTGAAGTGAGGAGGAGATCAATGAATCATGGGTAATGCGCTAGTCTGGTGATGATACCAAGGCTAATGCACATTAGATAGTGATTATCCCAATGTTTCATGGTGACAAAACCAATGCAGCATCTAGACTCCACTCAACTAGTCAAATTGAAGTGAAAATTGAAGAGAATAGTCTCCTAGAGGAGTATTCTCCCTAAACTTTAGGAGACTAGATAAAGAATAATAAACATAGGAAAAACCTTAGGAAAAATAAATCCTAGGTGTGTGTGAAGTAACTCAAACAGGGCCAACGTGGATCATGACAGATCAGATTGTTCAACAACCTCAACAAGTCTAGCAAATGGATAGTTGCCAGGAAATGTAGTCTAGGTTGTGGTGCATTAAAAGGAAAAGAGGGGCCTGAATTTTGACCGACACCAGGTTTCCAGGAAAAGTTTTCCTGCTGGCCAGTAAAAGGAGTTTGCGCTTGATTCTGCATCACCGACAGATTCCTGTTGTTAGATGACATACCTTGTGTAGGGATTGCTCCATGCACGGTATTCCAAGGACCTTGGTTTGGGATGCCCCCAACCAACCCTCCTGTCATAGGTACTAAACCATGCCCAGGGTTCCATTGAGTGTGGGAGGGGTTTCCCCTGATCGAAATCCCTTGTAAAGTAAACAATCCCTGCCAGATATTTCCAAGACCTTGTGAGGAGTAAACTCCTGTCATCGCTCCTTGTGAAGGAACAAAACCTTGCATAGGGTTTGGTTGACCAAATATGGGGTTTCCCCCAAATGCAAAAACAGACGATGAGAAAGTGTTATTTCCAAATGCACCGAACAAAGAAAAAGGCATAGACCCTACCAGAGTCATATAGGATTGAGGCCCATGACTCTCCCCATTGAAAAAACTAGATTTGGTGTTAAGCCCATATGGCTGCTGGAAAGAACCTCCGAGAGAACGTGACGGAGGAGGGATATGATCCCCACCGTAAGGGAAAGCGTTAAATAGGGCATTGGTTCCTGTGAAATATCCTTGTAAGGGATAATTAGAACTCCCTACCCCAAGATAAATAGTATGTAGAGTAGAGTAGGTTAAGGTCGAACTAGAGTCAAAACCTGACATCCCATACGAAAATGGAGCGCCAGGCATGTTCTAAATAGAAGGAACAATAGTCATAGTCGTTGAGGGGACTATGCCGCTGCCTGAAATTGTGGGTGTCTAGACATCTGTAATACTGATAGGTGGAGGTGGGGGAGGAAGCACGACACCTACTCCCACGATAGATGAGATGGGAGTATGAGGAATCCTAAAAGAGGTAGCACTAGTTTCTTCCATCACTGCTTGTCTAACAAAATGACATTCAAGTGAAGTCACCTCAGGAGGGACTATCTAAATAACAAGTGGCACTGATAAATCAGTGATCAGAGGGTTTGCTGGCCTGAAGCCTTTAACTTCGTGGTCAGAAATGAAGGACTTCTCCGGTGCAGGAAAGTATTCTCTAGGATCCGACTCAGGTACAGTTTCCTATGGCCCGGTTGCTTCAAATGAACCCTCTTGATCTATCCTGTGCGTCAGCGGTGGTAGAGGTGGCTCTAAAGTAGCCGAAGACAGACCCTAAAGCCTACACGAATGGTGGAGTTGTTGATATTCCACCTTGTGAAATGATCAACCGACACTCTAAGGTTTAGCTAGCGCAGAGCACAAAGCACACACTAAAAAAATTACTAACGACAAATCAAGCAATCAACTGAATGGCATGAAGAATAGTTACGCAAACAAGACTAGAGAAAATTACTAGTGCAAGTGTAACTCAAACATGGAAACACCCTTCGGGTATACTCTGCAAAGTGCGATCTGATGTCTGCCCTAGGTACCATGATATACCCCCGCAGTCACCCGTGTAAGTCCCTAAAAACATGAAACTACATTGCCAACTCACAGGCAGCCACCAAGTGGGTAGAGTCGACAGTCGAGCTGATCATAATGAGTAGGATAGAAAAATCCGAAGCCTTTTGTTAACGCTTGAATCTGTCAATACCGAAACAAAAACCTCATGAGGACATTAGTCCCCCTTCATTTTTAGAGAGGTGGTACTCCTCTTGGACTAAAAGATATATCTGTGATATCTTGGATTAGGAGAGTGCTTAGGAAGAAAACCCTACATATTTATTGCTTGAGATTATGAAATAAAATGGTTCTTCAATAACCTGAGTACAATCTTTATATGCAACAAAAGAAAATATTGAAGGAGGGCTTCAACATCATAATTAATTTGTGATCAACATCACACACAATATTCTTAATAATATATAAATACATCCATATCTTCTTCATAGGAGAGAATGATTTGATCATCTCAAATAATTTTAAAAGAGTACTGCAATCAATCTCAAAAAAGAATTTGATAGGTCAACCTCAAATACCTCATATTCATAAATCTGGGTTACAAGATACAGTCAAGATCAACCCCGAAGTAATTCTTTGTGGAGTTTTATTCATGAAAATATGTTCTTCATTACAATAAGCTTTGATAGCCATGTATGTGGCTGCAAATACTCCATGATCATATAAGAAAATACTTTAGAAGAATATAAAAAGAACACTCAACAACTCAGCCTTGTGCCCAACTCTGAGATTCAAGCATAAAACTATGAGAAGTGGTGTAGAAGAATATATATAAACAAAAAAAATGGAGAAGATGGAGATTTATTTCTTTTAATCAAAAGCTTGATTGTGTATCCATGGCTGTACCTTCTTCTTCCTTTGATTTTCTGCCCTGCCCCTCTGACAATACTAATTCTTGGGCCTCTTGATGAAGCCACTCTTCTCTTTTTAAGAAGATATTTTCTAACTACCTAAGTAGTTAGGATTTTCTTCCTTTCTTGAAATTCCCGTACAAGTTTCTTCTTGAAAAATTTCCTTTAATTAATGCCTCATTAATTACTTATGAATGAATTCACATCATTAATACAAGTGCATTGAAAGTGGGTCCCTCTCCCCTTTTAATAAAAGTTTTTAATTAAACTTTTATTTTAAAAATTCTCTACTAAAAGAGGACGACTGAAATTTAATTTTATGGAAGTAAAAAACAAATTTTTATAGATTGAAGATACTTTTTATGTGCTCTTCATCGTCTTAAATTTCCAATGATATAAAACTTTCCCAAATCCGTCCCTCGGATCTCAAGATATGAGCTCATGAAGTTGGGTTGTCACACAGACCCATTAAAAATGAAGTTGACTGATATTTTAATTTATGAGAAAAACATGTCAACTTTAAGCAATTTAAATCTATACCACCATCTTCTATTCTGAAATACCTTTCCAACAATATAAAGTTTGCGCGATTCTGACACCCAGAGCTCAAGTTATGGCCTCCACAAGATCAACGCTCAGCCACCGTCGATCAAAATTGATGGAAAAATGTGGGCCCTTGGATGAATTTTGTGCTTCCCTTCATAAAATTCGAATTTTTGGTTTGAAAGTCTATCCCACATGCATTGGTTTATTATATTCTTCAAGATATATAAAACTAAGTTTTTGATATACTTAGTAAGAAACACAAGAAGAGAAGGAACTATGGAGCTTAGAGGATTTTGACCCTTGGAAAATTGTTGAATATAGTAATAATTTTGTCTGCTCAGTCAACCACCAATCTTCCCAGTCAGCAATGATGAGTCACCCAACCAAATGTTGCCATGTGTCAACACTCGGTAGGCCAATAATCTTCCCATAAGAATCTACCGTATGCTGCCACGTGTCTCTATTAATTAGTTTCCATGTGGAACCATCCATTAACTGCCATGTGGATGTATCTCATTGGTTAATAAAGTACCATGTGTCACTTGGAGATTTTCCTCATAGAACTTAGGATAGGAAAAATATTATTAAAATAATATGGCTGGTTCGTGGATTTACGTGAATGTAGAGGTAGGTGAGGAAGTCACCCGTGGTAATACATAGTGAGAAATGAGTGTGAAAAATTCTAAGTGTAGGTGAAGTGGAGAGGAGAGGTAAATAGTAGTAATAAGAATTTGTAAAATATTCTAAGTTCGAAGAATCGGTCGGATGGAATCATATAACATGAAATAAACATTACCAATCCTCACCAACCCACGAACTCGTGAACCCGCGGTAACTCATATATTTGGCTAAGTGTTGGAGAAGTTACATAATAAAGAGTTGTAACAAGATTTGGGTGCATTATGAAGGTGGAGGAAGTCAAAGTGCATTGTGAGGGTAGCAGAGATAACACATACTCTTAAGAAATATCACCAACCTGTGAACCCGCGGTAAGCCATAGTAAATAAAACTAAGTTTGGAAAGTATATAATGGGTCACGTGAAATATGGAAAATATGAAAAATGAAAATACATATATGGGAAATAAAGGAATTATGTGAAATTTGGGAAAGGAAAAAGGGAAAAGGAAAGAAATGGAAAAAAGGGATAAAGAAATATCGACACGAAAATAAAAGGAAATGAGAAAATAAAAGAAAAGGGAAATGAATGTGAACGTGGAAAGGAATAAAGGAAAATGGTTAAGTGTGAAAAATGGAAGTAATGAGACAATGAGAAAAAATACTAAGTATATAATGAGAGATTGAATAGGGGTGAAGAGAGAGGAGAGGAGAGAATATGTGACTTAGAACATTTTTCATATTTCTTCTTGTAACACTTCCATTAGACTTCTGGACATAAGTATGCGTATCTTGGTCATGGAGACTCTGATTTTGATTCCGTGAAATGCATGGAAAAGATGATACCGAAGGCTATGAAATGAACATATAGTAGTTCAAACATATTCATCTTCCAATATCTTATTTTTTATTTATTATTCCAGGAGCGAGAATATATAGGTGACCAAATTTTGGTCAACAACTTTCAAGGGTACCGAAGGCAAATGGTCCAGAAGACAACTGATGATCTTAAATGGATTCAAGGTCCATGAGGTTCCATAGTCAAATGCGATCAATGGAAATACCAAGAACGACCCTCAATATACGATCCCCACTATGTTTGGCCGGGCTTTAGAGGGGTTATCTCCTCTACCTTTCCTCACACGACCTTGTGTTTAGCCCCTGTGTTAGAGGGGGGTCATAACTGACTCTTACGAAACTAGGCTCTCACACTCCCTATCACAGATTCTTATGTTTTTTTAAGTGGCCTTGAAGAGTTTCGTTTCCACACCTATTTCAAGGCCCTAAATCCTAGACTACTTGGTGAACCCTACAAACAAAAGTCTAGTTGATTTTAGTATTAATTGTTGATTTTAAGTGGTTTGATTTACTCAAAAGGGTACGGGCGTGAAACTTATGGTGATTTCAAGAGATGAAAGAGAAGAAATAAAAGATTTTGAACATTGGTGCAGAAAGCAAACTACGTTCTACAACTGAAAAATGGCTTTTAATATTTGTAAGTGCAAAGTTTTCGAAATATAGTCCAAGATCCTAAAATGCAAAAAGTTTCTTAGAATGCACTTTTCGTTTTACAATGCAAATGCAAACTACTAAACTTTCAAGGAAATAGCGTAGAAGGAGATTTGGAAATGGAAGTTTTTTCTTTTGTAAAAACCAACCTATGCTACAACTACCAAACAAAAATACATAACTAAATGCAACAACATTTTTTTTTTGATGTTTTAATGCTTAGAAAGAAAATCACAAGTAAATGATATTTTTTTGTTTTTCAAAGCACAAACAAGATAAAGAGAAAATAAACCCAAGCCTAACACAGATCTTAAGCCACTACTTGAATGCATGGATTCAATGGAATACACAGGGGGATCTAATGCTTATAAATTCACCCTAAACCTTAAAAGCAAACGAAAGAAATAAAAAAACAACAAAGGTTCTTTACAAATTGTAAGATAAATTGAGTCTTTAACCCAACCAAACACAATCAACAGAGACCCTGAAGAGTTTAGGAAGGCTTGAGAAGCAAAGAGCTTCTTGCTAGGAAAGAAAAAAGTCTTTAAAAAAAATCCCTTCCAAAACACAGAGACACATGTTGTGCACGAGTAGCCTGCGTATCTATGCGGGTTGTGTACTATGCAGAACATGTATGTACATGTGTTATGCAGAGGACATGGCCCGTACACCTCTGCAAGTTTTCAAAAAAGAAAAAAGTTTGGACAGAAAACTGGGCAATGGAGGCTGATAGGCACTTGGAAGGTGATCAGAGACCCAAAATGACTCAGAAAACTCAAAAAACTAAAAAAGAAATTGAAAAATCAAATCAAACCAAAACCTCCCAGTAAGACCCTAGAGAGAATCTCCAGTGGAGTCGCCAATTCTTCTATGGGGAAATTCCCCCTAAAATGGGTCTAAGGAATAGGCAGAGTGATAACTCCCTTAAAAGACTGACTTATCTCTAATCTACCCCAAAACAATCTAGACTAAGTGATAAGAGAAAGAGAGAAGAGAAGGTTAATGAACACACCTTGAATCCTTACGATTGATGTAGACCTCTTCCACTTGTTGTTTCCTCTTAGATCAGAGATCTCCTCCTAAAGCTGATTTGCAAGGGGTTAAGAAAACAATGCAACAACATATACAATCTCTATTAATCACTTAAAAGCCTAAATATAAATATAAATGCTCAAATCAACAAGAACATGTACACATATGGTTTTGGGACAAAAATAATCTCTTTTATTCAAATTCAAGATGAAAGATTACAACCTTTTCTTGCGAACACCGCTCTACGAACCAAGTCTAGGCTCCTCTATGGTGGCTCCAAGTGCATCAATCCCACATATAATTCTCACAACCAACATTCCATCAAGGGAAGGATGAAGGGTTGCATAGGGAGAATGGCTGGAGGGGAAAACTGAGGCTAAAACTCAGAGCAACAAGATGCAAAACTTGGGAAATGAAAGGGAAAGAACTTTGGCAGAGTTTTCTTATTCTCTTGTTCATATCTCTAAATGACTCCACAAGACCTCTTTTTATATGAGTATTTTGACGGAGTTTTTTTATTCTCTTGTTGATATCTCTAAATGACTCCCCAATACCTCTTTTTATATGAGAAAAAGTTGGTTTTTCGGTTTGGGAATGGGCTACAGGGGCTAGAATGGTTAGGAAACCATCCATATCCCGTAAACTCTGTCGAAATATGTGCAATTTTATATTTTTTGCAACTTTTGGAGGTAAACACAAGCTAAATAGGATGCATCAAGCTTATGTACGTGGGATAACTAGCATGCAAGACGCGTGTGTATGTAGGCTATTAGTGCAGCAGGGCACATACATTATCCAAAAAATGTTTTTTTTGAAGGAAACCTCAGTAGTGTGTTTGGAAAAGTATGCAAATGGATGGGCCAATGTCTTGGATGCATAGATGTGGCATTTTGGACTATAACAGATAGGTCTGATTTCAACACTATAGACGAAATTTCATGAACTTTGATAGAGTGCAATGCTTCTTGGGCTAAGGACACAACATCATGGATTTGCCTCTTATACAAAAAGCCAAACTGCTCCTCTGAGATAATGTTGCTAATGATAGGCTTGAGCCTATTCACTATTGCTTTGGATATCAATTTATAGATCAACTTGCAGCATGAGTTTGGGTGAAAATCCTCAAAGGAAACTGAATTTGCTTTCTTGGAGATGAGTGTTAGGAAGGTTTTATTTAGAGAGCCTAGAAACTCTCCAAAAGATTGGGATTCTTGCACCACTTTGAGCAAATCCCCCTTTAACAAGTCATAAAAACCCATAAAAAATTCAACATTCATTCAGTTCGGGCCCATACTTTTGCATTTCTGGAAGGCATAGAGAGTGTCAAAAATTTCAGACTCTGAGATAACCTATAGAAAAGCCACATTCATTTCTTTAGTGATTTTTCTAGGGAACAACTCCACCATTTTAGAATATTTTCAATAGGACACCCTTATTTTTCCTTAAATAAGGTACTGAAATAATCAAGCCATTCCTCCGCAATGTCCCCATGAGTGGCTACTATATCCCATTCTGGACTTTAATTTTTCCAATTGTATTTTGATTCTTTTGATGTTGAGCATACCTGTGGATTTTTTTTGTATTATTATCTCATTCTTTCAACCAAATTTCCCTACTTTAAAACCACCACCTAGCTTCCTCCAAAAGTAACAAATCATGTTCCCTTTTAAGAGATCCCCTAGAGCAATCTCTTCTTCTGGTGATAAAGACCTTGTTGAATTTTCCTCATTTTTACATTGTCGTGGATATTCTACTGAAACAGTTCGTCACAACAGATTTGATAAATAAAATTGAATTCTACATTATGAAGGTTAAATTTCTTTAGATTCCATACTATTTGGTTATTGATTTTGTGCTTATGCATGAAATATATAAAATGCAAAAAACAGAGAACAATAAAATACAATCACAATCCATCCACAATATAACAAAACTATTTTCTTTGGGAAACTCTTATAGGAGAAAACCCATCTAGAAGGTGAGGCCGCTCTGCTTTCTTTTCTCTGGTATGGAAATTATGCAAGTACAAAGGAGAAGGCATTCTCTATGGAGTTACCTGAGACCTGTGGCCTGTTAAGTTGTTACAAAATATTAAACTCCTCCGTTATAATCCCTAATTTCCCACTCGCATTTGTTCTAGTATGCTATGGAACAAAATGCAATAACATAGAATCCAACCCCTTCTCCTCCTAGTGGCCCGATATTTAACACAGGCCAATAGCCATCTAGGGGTAGGTTTTTGATTTCCTCAACCCTCAATTGTGGTAAGGTTTTGAACCTTCTTGAATATTATTGAAATTACTCAGGTGGCTAGCCCCATATGCATGAGTAATGGGGGTTGACGTGGCCTCTCACACCATGTTGGTCAACACAATAGGTCAATTTGCACGAGGCACAACTTTTGCACACGAACTCCGATTGATGCACAATCTACATCATTGGAAAGGTATCAGAGTGTACAACATCATCAAGGAGGCGGACACAATTTTTGAACACCAGAACAAAAAAACTCCATTTAATGCATCCAAATGGATCCGAAAGGTTCGAGACCCATATTTTCCAAAATGGGACGTGCCACTAAAATGACTGTGCAAGCTATTTCCTCCAATTTTTCCACTCTAAGAGCATCAAGATAGATGAAAAATAATATAATGATCCAATCCAGACCATACCTCCCAATTTAGGGAGGCTTTTGGTCCCCAAAAACTTTTTTGAATGAGATGAGGAAAATTTTCCTCTACCTTCTCCTTGGAGTACCACTTTGCTTTGCCTGGAAGTTGTCCTTTCAACCCAATCTACCAAAGGTCATGCTGCCCCTGTCTTGTATTTCTGGAGCACTTCTGCAAAATTGTGTCCAATGCTAACTATTCTTGAGCATCTGGTGCTAAGTCCTCTATGTAATGTAGGACCTACTCGTCCTCCAGATCCAACATGGAAGGATCATAGAGTTTGAGATTATCCACATTCATTACTGAGTAAATTCGCATCTATGGGGGCAGAATGAGTCTATATGAATTATCTCCCACCTTTTCTAATACCTGAAAAGGACCATACCACATAGCATTGATATTCTTATCAAGACCCTGTATCCTTTCCTTATTCAAAAGTAACCGTACTTTATCTCCCACTCTAAATGTTCTCTTTTTTATGTGCCATTCATGTCTAGCCTTGTACTTTTACTATGATTTCTTCAATGTCTCTTGTACTTGCAAATGGATTTGCCTAATTTTCTCAACAATTTTTTCCGCTTTTAATGCATCTCTTGTGAGGTCCTCCCTCACTCCTCCTTGTTGTCCATATACAACATCTAAGAGTGAAGGTGGAAAATACCCAAAGCAAGTTTCAAAAGGTGACTCGTGGGATGCTCTATTATAAGAGTGTTGTATATAGATCAAATTTTCATCCTGAGTCTTCAGACGTTTCTGATTGTAACCCCTCAAACGATGCACCAAATTATTGTTGACTACTTCCATATTCCCATTTTTCTATGGATGAAATGATGTATACCTCTTCAACTTAGTGTCCATATTCTCCCACAATGTAGTCCAAAATGCACTAAGAAATATGGTATTCTTATCTGAGATGATGCTCCTTGGTATCCCAAAGTGCACCCAGTCTTGTTCAAACAACAAGTTCACTACTTCTTGTCCCTTGATGGTATTTTTACAAGGCATGAGAATGCACATTTTTCTGAACCTTCCAACTACCACAAATAAATAGTCATGTCCCTTCCACATGGTTGGTAAATTTCCCACAAAATTCATGGAAATGATTTCCCAAGGTCGAGTGGGTACATGTAAGGGTTGGTATAGACCTTGCTTCTAGTTAGTGGGATTTATAGTACAACAAAGTATACATCCTCTAATATACCATGCTACATCTTCTTGCATTTTGGGCCAATACACATACCTTTGTAAATTGGAAACTATCTTCCCAACACCAAAATGTCCCGCAACCTTAAAGGTGTGTGCCTTTCTGATAAGCTGCATTGGTTCACCTTTAGGGACACATAGCTTGTTGATATTGTAGATTAAACCATTATATAAATGATAGTCAACCTTGTCATCAACTTCGTCTATATGAATTTGACCCTTTAGCTTCTGAAACACCTCCTTGAAATCCTCATCTTCTATGTATGCCTCTTTCTATGCATCATGGGTAAAAGGATCCATGTGCATCAAAGTTCCCAAAGATTTAATATTGGATGTGGGTGGATGTGAAAGCATGTATGCCAACTTAGTTGTGATACCCTTATTATACTTTATGACCAAATGAAATTTCTATAAAACCCCATCCACTTGTAATTCCTGGTTTGTTGTAGCTTACTCCGGGCCTGCAAATACTATACTGGCTAGTGATCTGTGTGGATGATGGTCTCCTTTCCCATAAAATAGTGCTTCCAATTTTTGAGAGCTTATACCAAGGAATATAGCTCCTTGTCATAGGTAGGGTAGTTTGGAACCACCCCATGAAATACTTTATAGTGATAGCATACACGCCTTCCTCTCTGCATCAGTACTTCTCCTATGGCATACCCACCTGCATCCATCTCCACTTCGGAAGGGGTTCTGGAAGTTTGGTAGTGCGAGCACTGGTGCTTGAATGATATTTATTTTCATCTCATCAAAGGCCTTCTACTGATTCTTCCCGCACTGCAAACTCTTACCATTGGTTGTTATGGCATGGAGTGGTGCAACTACCACTGAAAATGAAGTTGTGAACTTCCGCAAGTATTATGTTGCCCCAACAAAACTCCTAACTTTAGTGACATTTGTAGGAAATGGAAATTTCATGATGGCCTCCGTATTTGCAGAATCTATCTTGAGCTCCCCTCCACCAATCACATACCCCAAATACACCAAAGCCTGCTGAGAAAAATCGTATTTCTTGAGATTGGCCAACAACTGGTACTTCTTCAGGGTTTCTAACACTTGCATAAGATGTGAGATGTGATCCTCCCAAGTAGCACTATAAACCAATATATCATCCAAATAGACAATAACAAATGAATCTAGATAAGGACGTAAAACATTATTCATTAGTCTCATAAATGTAGTCGGTGCATTGCATAAACTGAATGGAATAACCAACCACCGATACAAATATTTCCTTGTCTTGAAGGAAATCTTCCAGGTATATTATTCTTTGAATTGTACTTGGTGATATCCTGATTTCAAATCCATCTTAGTGAAGTACTTGACATGCTGCAACTATTCTAACAAATCATCAATCCTTGGCAGGGCGTACTGATTCTTCAATGTGATATTGTTCAATGCCTTCTAATTGATACACATTCTCCAAGTCCCATCCTTCTTGGGCACAATTATGATGGGTGACCCACAATGTGAGGTACTTGATCGAATCACACCCTTCTCCAACAACTACTGTAATGACTTCCTCACTTTATTTTCTTCTAGAACAAACTATCTATACAACCCAATATTTAGCAATGGGGAGTTTGGAAATAACTGTATTTCGTGCTCCACATCCCTCTTGGGTTGTAGCCATTTAGGCTCCTTGAACACTCCTCTATATTCTTATAGCAACTCCTCCAATTTGTTTTTCTGATCTTTAATACACTCCTGTATGGATTCCTTCACTCTTATTGACTCATCATCAGACCACTTTTCTCTTAAGAATAACAAAACATATTTCTTACTAGAACTAATCAACTTCTTGGCTTGATTGGCACTCACCAATGAGATCTTTGACTTTCCTTTATGCACTTTGATGATGTAGGAATTCCCATCCTTGATCAATTGATATTGGTTGGATCTCTAAGTGAAGACTAAATCCCTCATATAAATTTAAGGGCTTCCAAACACTACTCCACACACATCAAGGGGTACTACGTCCAATTCCACTTCATCAATAAAATCAACACTTATAGAGAATTTAATATTACATTGTTTCGTTACCTTTATCTCTATATATTTGTTTACCCAACCCAATGGATAGGGGCTAGGATGATCATGAACCTCCAATCCAAGTTTACCAACTAGATCCACTACTATGATATTATCCGATGAAAAAGAGTCGAATAGAGCATATATATTGGTCTTATTGACTTGAGTCTTGATGTGGAAGAGCTTGTTCATCTCCTTCTCTTCCTAGTGAGGAAGGCTACTCAAATTCACCTCGTTTTTCACATATGTGCAGACAATATTTTCATCCACATATAAGCTACTTTCAACATAATTGCTCGAATATGTGGCTAGAAGGTTATTTTTCTTTCCGTCCTTGCGGTTTTTCGAGTTCAACTTTGGATGTAGTTTCCATCATTTTTCCTTGGTGTGGCCATAAATATTGCAATGATTGTAATGGTTGCTTGGATCTTTGTACTAATGTGTAGTGGGTGTTGTCTTCTTATATTTGCCCCCTTCCCACTTCTTTGTCCTCTCCTTGGAAGTTTCCTAGAGCTCTTTCTTCTTTGAACCACTTGGATTCCCCTTCCATGGGCCTTTGTTTTCCAGGTATTGTTCCTGTACACATTCCTCATCCAATGTTCTTGGCTTAAAGAACATCACCTACTTTCGTATATGTCTGTGTAAACCCCCCATATACTTGAGAAGTAATTCTTGGTTCTTGGGAGAGATACACAACATCATGACCATGTTTCTAAACTCAGTGGTGTACTCCTGTACTCTCTGCCCCTGCCTCTGCCACCGGATCCATTGATCCTCTACATACCCAATAGGGTAGAATTGAGACTTGATAAGGGTTTTGAAGTCCTTCCACCTAGTTACTAGTGGATCACCCTCCAACCTAAGTGCTTCCGTATGGATTTCTCACCAGGTTAAAGCATGGCCCTCTAACTTCAATATAGCAAATGAAATCTTCCACTCTTCTTCTATATGGTGAACGCTAAAATAAACTTCTAGTTGTTGCAACCAATTATTCCATTTTAATGTATTGATCTCACCTTGGTATGTATTTATTTCCACTTTCGCTTCCATGTTGAATATGGACTGTGAAGGGTTATCAACACTCAAACTCAACTACTCTTTCTCATATTCTTTCCATGACTCCTTTCCCGAGTCTTCCTAATCTCTCGATTTCCGCTCCAATTTGATCTCTGAGTTAGAGCCTCCATCATCTCCAAATATTCCGAGATTGATTGCTAGAGCCACCATGAGGAGGTTCATATTGCGATTGATGTCGGTGACTTGTGCTTCCAACCTCTCAAATCTCTCTTCTGCTAGATCACGAGGGTTGTTATGAACATACTCATCCACCATGAATAGGGTTTTTGCAACTTCTCTTTAAGATGATTCCCCGATCCTACAACTTCCCACAAATACCCAAAAGAAAAACCTTCTCTAATAACAATATTATTTGGAAACTGCCGTGGATATGCCACTAGAATAGTTCATCACAACATATCTAATAAATAAAACTGAAATATTCACTATGAAGGTTAAATTCCTTTAGATTCCAAAATATTTATTTACTTATTTTCTACTTATGCATGAAATAGATAAAATGTGAAAAATAGAGAACAATAAAATAAAATCACACACCATCCATAAGATAACACAAATATTTTCTTCTGGAAACCCTTACGGGAGAAAACCCAACTAGAAGGTGAGGTTGCTTTGCTCTCTTTTCTGTGGTATGGAAATAATGCAAGTACAAAGGAGAATACACTCTCTATGGTGTTACCTGAGACCCGTGGCCTATTAGCTTGCTACATAAAATTAACCCCCTTTGTTGTGTTCTCTAATTTCCCACTCCTAGTTGTTCTTCTTTGCTATTGAAAAAAATACATTAACATATAATTCAACCCCTTCTCCTTCTAGTGGCCTGATATTTAACATAGCCCAATAGCCATATACGAGTAGGTTTTTTACTTCCTCAACCCTCAATTGTGGTAGGGTTTTGAAACTTATAGAATCTTCTTGAAATTCCTAATGTTGTTAGCCCCATATGCATGGGTAATGGGGGTTGACTTGGAATCCTCTCATACCATGGTGGTCAACACGACAGGTCAACTTGAGGGAGGCATAAATTTTGCATATGAACTTTGATTGACTCATACTTTGCACTGTTCGAAAGGTCTTAGAGTGAAGAACATTTTCAAGGGAGTATACATATGTTTTTGACACAAAAATCCCCCAAAATTCCATTTAATGCCTCAAAATGGCCGCAGAAGGTTCTAGACCATAATTTTCCAAACTTGGATGTACCATTAAAATGACCTTGCAAGTTGTTTCCTCCAATTTTTTCCACTATGAGAGCATCGAGATAGAAGAAAAATAATATAATGATCCAATATGGATCATTTCCACCAACACAACATCTATCTCATCCTCAATTTCCTTAATATGAGTGTGGGAACAAGCATTAAAGGATCTCACCCATGTTTTAGACAAGAAGTTAATTTTTCTAGGTATTTGGAAAATTGATTCATGATGGAAGAACCTTTGTCATTAAACAAATGTACCCACACTTCTATGACCAAAGCTCGATAATCATCTTTTTTTAGCCACTTATTGTTGAATTTCAAAGGGAAATACTGTGTTTTTCCTGGCTTGAGGATTCTTAGTATAATAGGAAAATGGTCCGAAGAGCCTCCCGCTGACACCTGAGATGAAATATACTAGGACTTTAACAACAATTCTTCTGAAATAAGAAGTCTATCTAGCCACTTTGCCACCATATCCTTCCCTTTGCACCCATTTATTTAGGCTTGAGAGATATTTTGAGGTTCCACATCAATCATGGAATTCACAACGATCCAATTTGCAAAAAAACCTTCCAGCACATATTTGCACGCATGCTTTCCCCAAACTTCATGATTGGACATGGTAAATTTTCAGTCATCACCCAAGAGGACATTGGAGTTCTCCAATAACCCAAAAGATCTCAAGCCTTCCTAGAAAGGGATACAATCCAGATATGGACCATAAATATTAACCATATTGAAGGAAGAAATAAGGGTTTTATCTACTAACTCCACTACCAACCCCGAGGATATCAATTAAGAGGACATTGCCCTAAATATCGGGCTCTAGGCAGTAAAGATACCCCCCGATAGGCCTACCAAATCTAATGAACAAAATGACCACTCATTTAACCACGGCCTAAAGGCCTCTTCCACTTTTTCCTTAGAACACATAGTCTCTTGATTTAAAATGACATCCGACTAGTGCACCTGCATAAGCCTTCTGAGGGATAGGATTTTAGGGGCACCCTCGACCCCGTGAATATTAAAGGATAACAAAATCATTGAGAAACCTTATCTTGGGCCATCCTTTCTCTAAGGGGCCGCACAATTGTTGTTTGCTTACCATCCTTTATATCCTTATTTTCTTGTAACCGAGCCTTTGAAAAAAATGACTTCCTTCCAACCCACCCTCCTAGAGTCTTATTGAAAGCCAAACCCCCACTAAGTCTCCTATAGGTCCTTGCTTAACTTTTGATCGAAGGAAGTAGTCGGATTTTACTGATGACTTGGAAAAGGCATTGACTAACATGTCATCATAGGAGGGGATGGAAGATTCCAAAAAAGTATCCATCCCTATTGAAACCCCTCTATGAAATGATGGGGATGATGGACCCACTACACACGAAAGGCTTGGGACTTTTGTCAGAGAAAGAATCTTCTCTACTACAAAATATTGGAGGGATGGGGGCTTGACAAATGACGTCCCTTCAATGTAACAATTGCATGCAATACCAACATGGATATGATCCTCCTCTTTTGATTTTTTTGAAAATGAAAGAGCAGGGCTTAGAACCTTACATACTGACATGTTTTGAGCAACCTCCAAGGATGAAAACCTTAACATGACGCTCCTCTTTGGCTTTGAATTGTCGCGACAATCATCTTGCTCTGGCATTACCGCTTCATCCTGAGAATTCTTATCTGGCATTGTTGATATGACTATAGGTTAATACCTTTTTCTTTCTATCTTTTCTTGTACTTACAATTTTTTTTAGCCACGACGGGTTCATGACCCATCTCCATCAAGTTCCTCCTTACTCAAATTACACTTGTATTCTCCACCATATACAAATTGCACCAATACTTAGTCTTATTCTTATTCTCTTCGTGGAATGGAGGGTCTATGGGTTAGTCTCATTATTTTCATTCAAGTCCGTTCCTCCACCGTCACCAAAATGCACTCAGAGTTCTGCGATCCTCATATCACACTATACTTAGAATATTTTTGAGTTCCTTTTCCACCGCAGGTTTGAAGCACTTCTCCAATTCATTTCCTTGTCATGACTACAAGTTTGACTGAACGATCTATAATACTTATTCATTTTCAAAATTTTCTCTTAACTCTCTCGATAGTCCAACACTTAACCAATTTTCCATGTTACCATAGGTTTGCGGGTCATCAAAACTTTGCAATATTCTTCTCTCTACGTCCACGTGATAAAGTCCTATAATTAACCATTTTTGAGTTTCTACCATGGGTTCAGATTAGTCCTACTGTCTCTTGATACTCAAGTCCAATCCTCCGCTCTAATACATGTATTACTTTGTCACTCTTCCCAAGGCATATTGAATGCTAATTTTACGAAGGATAATAACTAATTAAATATTGAAAAGGCTGTTATTAATGGTAGAATTCTTGAGGTAATTCTTCATTTAATTCACATTAATCCTTCCATTGAAAAAGAGCTTTGATTTTTATTATCGAAAAATAATTTACTTTGAAGTTAACGTCTTAAAGTGACTATACAATAATCCACGAACTTCATCAAAATGACTATGAGAATAAGAGAACAATTCTGCGGGGATACTCTAAATCTATTTGGATGAGAGGACCAAAGGTTTCAGTGGTTGAGATCCTACTGTTATTATTCATCATTACCATTACCAGAAATAAACGAAAGCATAGTTTGGACATAAGGAATTTCCTTAGATAGATGCGTACCCGAGGTATTTGATTCTAGAGAAATAGTTTCCTTGTGTGTTGAAAAATTTGATCAAAATCAGAGGATGATTCAACTTCGAGGAGATTCTGTTGTTTCTTTATCACCCCCCGTTTTCAAAAGAATGTTAAAGATTCCAGATCCATTGATCACATTCAAGGGATACGAGGCCAAAAATTTATTGAAGGAGAGATACAATGGACTAGAACTCCTGTAGGAATATCTCGAAGATCCTGCAACAACACCGAAGGACCTATCAAAAATTCCGGTCAGTTTACTTAAAAATCCTTATTGAGAGATAGCATGGATTTTCTCTAGAGTTATAGGTCAAGAATCCACAACAACCATTCCTCGGTTGACTCTTTATAATATAAATTTCACAGTTCATGAACAAGAAAACTTCGACTGGGCGAAGATTACTTATGGGGAAATCTCTTTAGAATTATCAAAATTCAAGAAAAATAAGAGATTTATGTGTCTTCCTATTTTATATTTGTTATTACTTATTATCGTGTATTTAAGGGTTTGAGTGTTGGAAGACAGATTGACTGTAAAATTGATCCAGTACTAATGTGGTAGCATGCCTTATGGAAATAAAAGGTGACTTGTCATTTTCACAAAGTTTACAATGAATTTGTATCTTCTTTCAAGAAACTTATTTTCAAATTGAATACATCCAGACTGTCCTTGGAAGCATTAACCTTCCTATATAAAAAAGGGAGCATTGAAAAAATGGAACTGTATTATAGTGTGGTGAGAATGTATTGTTCTCGTGAGAAGCCGCTTTATCTCCCTTATTATATGCCAGATAAAATGTTTGCCATAGAGGTTTCCAGACAATATAGGTTTTGGGTACATTTCTTCGACAAGAAAAGGAAGAAACAATTCACTTCGCTACCATGGAAAATTGGGGAAATTTTATTAAGAAGTATTTCTAAAATTGATGAATTTGCAATACAGTTGTACACATATAGTTTAAAATTTGCAGAAGAGATCAAGGGTTGCGACCCAAACCATATTTTTATGGACCACATGACATCTGTCAGATTTGCCTTTTCACTTGCTAATACATTTTTATTTGGAGAAGAGGAGGGTGATAGTCAAGATCCACCCAAACCAATTTTCGAAAGGAAAACAACAGATATTGAGACTATTGTCAGTACCAAAAATCAACATAAACAAAGGGGAAGAGTGACAAATTAAAGAAGTACTCATTCTCCTAATGTTTCACAGAAAAGTGACCCACACAACCAAATTTTTCAGTCAATGACACTAGAGAAAAATAATTCTTCAACTAATAATTATGACGATGGAGGTGACAAAACCCTTTGAAACGAAGGTTGGAGTAGTCTCATAAACTTCAGGTTAAAATAAAAAGACAAAATTCTCAACAAGAGGTAGAACAACACGCACCATAGAATGGGATTCTCCTTGAATATATGGACCTAGACGTTGACATAAAAAATACAGAATTTCCTGATGATGAACAAAGATTATCATAAAGTAAGGAAGTTACAACCAAGATTTAAATTCAAGAACAAGTATTTTTGGAGGAGGAATCCTTCGCTGTGCAGAAAGCCTTATTTGATAAAAGTTCCAAAAAATTAATTTTTGAAATATTTAATTCAAACAATAAAATAATTCAAGGAAAATCTCGCTCGGAGTCTCCATGACATACCACCTTCCAGAATTTCTTGAATTCACAGAGCTACATGAGATGCTTTAGAAATTTTGGTGGATGACATGGAAGCTGACAATACCATGCTTAAAGGAAGGGTTAAGGAATTAGATTCTACTCTAATGCCGCCGCCTATATTTTCTACTCTAGTTTCAATAGTCCAACCTTGGAAAAACTCTAATAAAACCCCAGAATCAAGTTTAAGGTTGAAGGGAACATCGAGTCTACTTTCTACAGTTAGACGCTATATTGGAGAAAACATAAAGAATAAAATGTATCTCATTTTAGAGACATGGGATTTAGCAAGAAACTTTGTCTCTTTGGGTTCCAAGATTCAAAATTTTAGAGAATATCTACAGGTTGACCTAAAAAGTGATGAAGGTTTTTATAAATATGTTGTAATTATATTTGTTCTGAAAATTTTTAGTATGACAGAACTCAGGAGAAAATAAGAATATTTTCCATCCTTGACACATTTAAAACAATTAAAATCATGTTGGATAAAGATAATTAAAACCTTAAATGAACTATTAGATGATCTTGATATTCTAAGTGTTAAAAAGGGGGACACTTACTTGAAGTTGGTCGAGTTAGACCTTGCATGAACTACTAGTGAAGTACAATATCCTAAATTGATTGAAAATTCTATTCTCATGAAAAGGGAACACTTTGAGGAGCATGTAGAAATATTACAGAGTATATCAGAGGAGAAGTTCAATAGTATGACCGAGTGTACAGAGAAATAATTTGAAAGTTGGCTTGTAGAATATGTAAATAAAATAAAGACACAGAAGTTGTATTACAACAAATTTCAATTGATTTTAGATAATTTGAAAGTGCATTATTTGACATAAGAGTCAAACAAGAGATAATTGTTTCTCCTATGCGCGAATTCACTGAAAATTGGTTAGAGTTAGCTTTAATCAAAATTACTGAAGAGGATCAAACAAAAGCGGTTGGTACCAGTCATAAAACTGTCACCAAGGAGAATATAAGAGAAACATCGACCACAAAATTAACAAGATATTCCATCACAGTGAGTAATACAGACCACATTCTTCACAATTCTTTTCTCTTCCTGTTCATAAGTCATACAATTGTGTTTTATCCGTCCCAAGAAAAACATAACCAATTTTCTAACCTTTTTTTCTTTGTCTTCCTTTCAGGTCCATCCATGTTCCCGTTCCTTTATTTTATTTTATGGTCCATGGGAGCCCAATCCTAGTCCAACTTTGGATGAATGCAATTTAATTTTCAAGACTATCAAAGATAATATTATTTTTTTTTGAAAAAAATTCTTGAGAAATACTTTGGGGATAAACTTTAATATCTTTTGAAATCTGAGATTGAGAATTGGATATTTAAATTTTTACTATCGTATTTTATTATGTTTTCAATGAAAAGAATCTTTTAAATTTGTTTTATATATGGAACTTTATCTTCCCTTTCTTGAATGTGATCGAAAACAATTGAATTTTGTGATGGATGCGAGATTGATGTTCTGTTTTCTTTAATTGTTATTTCTATATAATATTTCTGCAAATATCATGTTTTATGAGTGAATATTCCTGGTCCCTTTCTCATGAATTCTTTGATGCATATATATTATTTTCATTCAACAATATTTTATTTATTTGATTCATAAAGATTTGGAGTTTTCTATTTAGCACTCTCCTATTTTTCATGTTATTGTCCCAAGATATTCAAAGATAATTTTTTAAGAATATATAGAGGAGTACCACCTCTATAAAAACACATGCGTATTTATATCCTTGTGAGATTGTTGTTTCAATCTTAACTGATTCAAACATCAACATGCACCTTCCTTTTCCATGTATTCCTAAACAACGAGAACTGGGAAGGATGTTTTTGACATCGAGTTTGTAAGTGACGACCTCATGGTAACTTCCAATAATCTATAAGTTGGTTCTAAGAGAAACCGTCCCACACCAGCATTATCACATTCAATAAACCATCCCGCAAATCCAATTCCACTTAAAGCCATGCCCAGCTCCTATCGAGCTTCATTTCCCATTACGACTCAAAACTGTAGAAACCACCTAATTTGTTCCCGATTTCCTTTAGAATCTCCTCATTCCAGAAAACTAGAGGAAGGTTGGGAAATATATCCCAAACCTTTGTTAGATCCAAAGGGTCACGCGAGGGATCAAAGCTCACATACCACTCTTTTAGGACAAGGCCCGATGGCCCCCACCCCCACATTCTATTAAAAATTTCTTCAAGGTTCTCCTTTGAGTGAAATTTAAAGCATATCCACCCTCTAGTCAGATTGTGAAATCCGGTTTATACCCTAGGACCTCTGATGAGTTCTCATCTAGCCACTGCATCAAGGATTTTTGGCACACAATTTTTTCCGTAGAAGCAACTGACTTATGTCCACCCCATCAAATATGGAATCTCCCCTATCGAAGCATCAACCCATACCATCATTCTCTTACTTTCCCTGCTAACCTTCCAACACCTAGACTTCACTTTCTTATGAAATTTGTGCGAATTCTCCAAAATTTCATTGCTGCACTCTTTTTCACCCGGATAGACTTCACTAATGTGTTTATCTTTTGAGCCAGAGAAATGAACATGAGGACAAACCTCATTACACTATGCATGCTTGATATCGACCATCGTTGCCTCACAGTTTGAGCCACCAACTATCCCTCGAGCAATATTTGAATGAGCAGTCACCTTTAGAGCCGGTGATCCATGTGGATATTGTTGGCCACCCACCTATTCCAACTGACTCCTCTTGTTAGTTTTTAGTTCAATACGTTCTTCTATACTTCTTTGTAATTATGGGTTCTACACTTCTGGGCCTGTTTGAAGCTCTATAGATCTTCCAGGTGGATACAGGTGGTCTCTCACCTAATCCAACATGCTTATTTTGTATGTTTTCATGTCAACACATCTTGTTGTACTTCCAGGGCCATTTTGGAGCCCTAAACAATTTTTTTTTATCTCGCCACAGTTAAACTATAGACGAAGTTAGAGTTTGATGGTGTAATGTGTAGTTATCTAAAACACCTTTCCAACAAGCTATCACACGCCTAAAACAAAGGTCGTATGAAAAAGTTACGACCACAAGAAGTTGAGGTACCAACTTAACCATAGGGGCCCACATGAATTTTGGCGTTTCACCTCTTAGGGTTAGGTTTTTGGATGTCTAGGGTTTTTGCATTCATGAGAAATATTAAAAAAATCCTTTGGATCCTCATTGTAATCATTCTGCTCAGAAAAATGCGTGTAGCAGCGATATCTCTTCTCAGAGATAGATACCACCCTTCGAGCAAGTGTTTCAGTTATGAAGTTTTATAGTTTGAACCTGTTTCATTTATTCAATAGAAGATAATGTTCATTGGATATATGTGTTGTTCCTCATATATCTATGTTTATTGTATTAATTCTGTTAATCAGTTCATTCTGCTCCTAAATCCGGATCAGTGGTATAGCGGTCTGCTCTTCATTTATTTTTCTTTGTGCATGCCCTCGACAAGATATGAGTACAGGAAGTTGGGACTCAAACCAATCGATCCATTGCAAGATCGGCTATGCCGAGCTTGACAACAACCCGTGGGAGATGAAAAGAAAAATGATGAAACAGGAGATCCTTTTAAAATGTTTCTCGAGAAAAACTTTGGGTAGATCCTTCAGACAACTTTACGTAGATCGAGGAAAAATGTTGAACGAAATGATGGACAACTTTGTGAATACCCTTCGATGGCTGACCACAGGAGAAGAATATCCATCAAGCGGCCATGAAACCCCCTTCAAGGTACATGTAAATTTTGATATTCCATTATTTGAAGGAACGATAGATGCGAATGTTGTAGATAAATGGTTGAATCTACTCGAAGGGTATTTTTCGGTCCATAATTTTTTCGATAGGGAAAATATTACTTTTGCACTCTTCAAGGCCGTCCCCCATGTTAAGGACTGGTGGGACACTTACTATGAGCAAAGAGCCATAGAGGAATCTGCAATATTTGTGGTTTCCCCTACATGTTATTCCTTCTGGAATGTCATTAAAGAACAATAATACCCCGTTGGAAGATACAAGGACTAGTACACCATATGGACAACTCTGTGTCAAGAAAGGGACAAGACAGTACTAGATTTCACCAATATTTTCCATACCATGTGCACCAACTTGGGTATCAAAGACTCTGAGCGACATCTGGTGCTCAAATACCGTGGCTGTTTGAATAGATACATTAAAAAAGAAATGGAGTTTCTGGACATCGCCTCATTGTGTACGGCTTATAGATATGCTGTTAAGATCGATCATAAATTTAAGAAGAAAAGGAGAGAGTTTGGATCTGAAAACTTGGGGACAAAGAAAATATGACCACTCTCAGGACAACCAGTCCAAGCCGCAACACAAGAAGGGAAATGAGAAGATGAAGAAGGACACGAGAAAATGGTGTGAATACCATAAAATCCCTTGGAACAACACTGAAGAATTCTGCACCAAGCAGTTACTCGTGGCTGAGTTGAAGGCTTGCGAGTCAGAGGTCAATTCTGATTCCGAATAAAATCCAGAAGGAGGGAAGCAGATTATCAATGCTGAACCCAATGCCACTTTCACTACCACCAAAGTCTAGCCAAACAAACCAGAAGAACTAGAGGAAGGGTAACGCCTCTTTCACTCACATATGTGGGTAAAGGGGGATCCACTTCATTTTATTGTCGATAGTGGTAGTCAGAAGAACTTGATCTCAACAGAGGTCGTAAAAAAACTGGACCTATCAATGACACTGCACCCGCATCCCTACACCATCAGCTGGCTTCACCAAGGAAGAGATTTCCGTGTCAGCCAATAGTGTTGTCTGCCCTACGACATCAAGCCCTTCAAAGATGAGGTATTGTGTGATATTTGTCCCCTTGAAGTTTGTGATGTTATTTTGGGACAACCATATTTGTGGAAGTGTCATGCTATGTATGAGTCTAGACCCCACAATGTTATTATTACTTTGGGTAGACAATTGTACATGATACTAGAGGTAGCACTGCCTACCACTATTTCTTTAATCTCTGCTAATAAATGTAGTAAGGTCATTTCATAGACCGGGTAGTTCGTATTCTTTGTGATCCATGCTCACAGTAAGCATAAGGTCGCTGCCACATCTATGGCCTCTACACAGAGCCTATCTTTGCAGCAGAATAAAGTGGATGAGAGCATGGAAGAGTACATAGACATCTTCTCCTCACCCACTGGGGTACCGATGCACTGCCAAGTCAAGCATCCAATTGATCTAACCCTCAATGCACCTCTGGCTAATGGACCAGTCTATCATCGCTCGCTGATAGAAAATGAAGAAATCATGCATCATATCCAAGAGCTTCTTCAAAAGGGGCACATCAGACCCAAATCCTCCCCTTGTGGGAGCCCAATTGTATTGGTGCGGAAGAAGGATGGGACCTGGAGACTCTGTATTGATTACAAAGAATTGAAAAAAATCACAGTGAGAAACCGATACCCAATTCCCATGATTGATGACATTCTTGACCAACTCAAGGTGGAAAATTTCTTCAGCAATATTGATCTAAAGTATGGCTACCACCAGGTTCCCATCGAACCAACTAATGTCTGGAAGACAACTTTCAAATCTAAAGAAGGTCTCTTCGAATGGTTGGTCATACCCTTTGGCCTAACAAATGCACCGACCACTTTCATGAGGTTGATGGATGATGTATTGAGAGCCTTCACCAACTCTTTTGTGGTGGTATATTTGGATGACATCCTCATCTTCAGAAGAACTTGGGAGGAGCACATGCGACATATTCAACAGGTTTTGAGCACTCTGCGACATCACAAGCTATATGCCAACTTGAAAAAATGTTCCTTTGGCATGAACAAGGTCCAATATTTGGGCTAAATTGTTGATGAACATGGGGTACATGTCGATCCCACTAAGATCCAAGTCATCCATGATTGGCCAACCCCGACCACACTAACCAAGCTTCAGAGCTTGTTGGGATTGGCCAATTTATATCGACTGTTCGTGTTGGGATTCTCCCATATTGCATGGGCCCTCAACCACGTGACCAAGGGCGGTGGCAGGGAAAATTTCATGTGGGGGAAGGAACAACAATGAACATTTAATGATTTGAATCATCACTTGTGCTCAACTACAATACTCTCCTTACCTGATCTGCAACAACCGTTCAATATTGAGACTGATGCATCTGACTATGTTGTAGGTGCAGTTCTCACTCAGCATGGTTATCCGGTGGCATACCATAGTGATACACTCTTAGATACTATCCATAAATACCCCACCTATGAAAAAGAAATGTATTCCATTGTACAATCATGTCGTCAATGGAAACATTACATTCTGGGAAAGGAGACGATCATACACACTGATCACAAACCTTTATAGTTCATACAGACACAAGGGAAGTTGCAAAATGACCACCATCAGAAGTGGTCCACCTACCTGCAACAGTTCCATCTTAACATCAAGTATAAGATAGGGAGCATAAATAATTTCGCTTACTGCCTCAGTCGGCCTCCCATAGCTTCACTCACCACTATGCTCCATTCCTATGGACATGAGGCATCTGAGTGGCCCCAACTTTATTAGCAAGATCCAGACTTCGTCACCACCTATCAACTCTTGGGTATAGGCACGAATGCCACCAATTTTGACATTCAAGACATATTTTTATGCCATCTAGGCCATCTATGTGTTCCTACAAGTGAGCGTGCAAAGATGATTTGGGAAGCCCACTACGGTCGGGTGGAAGGACATTTTGGTGTGGAGAAAATTGTGGTCGTTCTCCAGAAGCATTTTTATTGGCCAAAAATTCGATAGGACGTCAGTAAGCATATCATATCTTGCACTTCCTATGCCATTTCCAAGCTAGCCATCAAGAATCAAGGCTTATACACCCCTCTTCCTCCCCTAAAAAATCCTTGGGAATCCATATCGATGGATTAAATCTCTGGACTTCCGTCCACCAAGCAAGGAAATGATTGTGTATTTGTGGTCATTCGGTTTTCAAAGATGGACATCCTCATAGCCTACAAGAAGAACATCAAAATGATAGATACTACCAAGCTCTTCTTCGAACGAGTGTGGGTCCATTTTGGGATACCACAGACCATCATCTCCGACTGGGACAACAGGTTCCTCAATACATTTTGGCCAATTCTCTGGTCACTGTTGGACACCAAGCTGACTAAATCCACCGCTTTCCACCCCCAAACAGATGACCAAACATAGGTTGTCAATCAGATGATTGTGCACATCTCGTGCATGTACAAATCTAAGCATCCATGTACATGGGATGATAGTCTCCCATATGTTCATCACAGTTACAACATTTCTCTCCATAGCTCCACCGATCATTGCCCATTTTAGGTGGGACTGGGATTCCAACCCTTGGGTCCCATTGATGTTGCAATACCTCTGGAAACCACACAGAAAAAATCTTCCCATGTTAAGTTTGAGACTAACAAAGCCACCAGATTCATTGAGAGGATTCAACACATTTGCCAACAGGTCCAAGAGATTTTACAGAAAGCCAATGGTAAGTACAAGTAGCGCCATGATCAATAGAGGGTACCGCACTAGTTTCAGGTTGGAGACAAGGTTTGGTTACACTTGTAGAAGAAGCATCTTACAGGGCCCCATCGGAAGATCTGCCCACTTCACTATGGGCATTACACCATCACCAAGGTTGTGGTTAACAATTATTTTGAAATCAACACTCCACCATTCCTTGGCTTGCACCCAGTGTTCAATGTGGACCTCCTTCAACCATATTTTCCACCATTATTGGACACCTCAGATATTGAAGAACAACTGACACCAACATAGCTCAACCCTGACTGCACGGAACATGAATCCACTAATCATATAGTAGACACACAATTCAAGGGAACTCACCAATAGAGGATCCAACTTTATCGGGTTGTCAAGGAAGGGAAACTCCTACACCAAGGCAAGTGGCTCACCCGGGGCCAAATCTAACAGAAGTTTCCTCACCTGATGGGGGAACTCATTGCAATGGAGATAATTTCTTCCTAAGGGGGGAGGATTGATCCAGGTGGATATTGGTGGCCACCCACCTATTCCAACTGGTTCCTCTTGTCAGTTTTTAGTTCAACACGTTCTTTTGTACTTCTTTGTGATTGTGGGTTATACTCTTTTGTTGTTGTCTGAATCCCTAAACATCTTCCAGGTGGATACTGGTGGCCTCTCACCTAATCCAACTAGCTTATTTTGTATTTTTTCATCTCAACATATCTTGTTGTACTTCCAGGGCTGTTTTAGAGCCCTAAATAATGATTTTTTGGCTCTCCATAGTGAAACTATAGACATAGTCAGAGTTTGATGGTGTAATGTGTAGCTGTCTAAAATACCTTTCCAATGAACTATCACGCACCTAAAACGAAGTTTGTATGCAAAAATTACGACCCCGGGAATTTGAGGTATCAACTTACCCATAGGGGCCCACATGAATTTTGGCGTTTCACCTCCTAGGGTTAGGTTTTTGGATGTCTAGGGTTTTGGCATTCATGAGTAATATTAAAAAGGGCCTCTGGAGTCTCATTGTAATCATTCTGCTCGGACGGATGCACGTAGAAGCCACATATCTTCTCAGAGATAGCTACCACCATTCAAGCAAGTGTTTCATTTCTGTAGTTTTACAGTTTCAACCTATTTCATTTATTCAATAGAATATATTGTTCACTGGATATTTGTGTTGTTCTTCATATCTCTGTGTTTATTGTATTCAGTCTATTAATCAATTCGTTCTGCTCCTAAATTCGGATCAGCCAGACCCCCCGATCCTTTTCTTGTTGGACGATCCGATGGTCCGATTAAATCCTGGGGAATGAGTCTCCGTTCCCTTTGTGAATGGTTGAAATCTCCATTGGAATAAAATGTGTCTTCCATGCACCCCACATCACCCTCGTAATCCACCTCCTCCATTTCTGAGCACCTGCACCCTGCCGCATTATGTCATCAGTTGCATGCTCCTACACCCATTGGATCTTGTAGATTGACGCCATATGTATCATAGTCCATCACCGCCCTAAACCAAACTAGAGTTGAGACCTAGGGTTTTCATTCGCCAACCACAACATCATTCTTCATACCATTTTATGTACATACTATCCAAGAATTTATAAAAAAAAACTACATGAGTTTTTATATACAATATTAAAAGGTAGGTCCTCCATATAACAACATCAATATGTCTTAGTACTATAATTTCATTGTCTTCCATATATGAGTCTAGAAACCAAAAATTGAATCCAATACCATCTAATTTTTTTTTCAAATTTTCCAATAATTATGAATAGAAAATCGTAGCACCAACTCAAAAATTTAGTTTAGTAAAAAGGTCTAGGATCGTTTTTAGTAAGAAATCCTTCCTATTGTTCCCATAAATGCCATAATCTTAGATCCAACTAAAGACCATCTTTTGAGAGGAAGTCTACTAGCTTATTATTTTCTTTATACACATGGAAGAAACATACCTCAATAATAACAACTTTGAAGTTTTGTATTTCCTCATCAATAGGCCTCAAGAGGAAGTTTTGCATAGCACAAACCCCATTTAACTAGTTTATAATTACGTGGGAGTTACCCAAAACCAACAATTTTTTTATGCCCTTTTGTACAACTAGTTTGAGGACCAATTTTATTTCCAGAAGCTCAACCCTATAATTAGTGCTTCTACATAACCCTATTTGAATTTGATAAAAATAGAATCAAATAATAATAAAACCTCCTCAACTCCACCAACCAATGGCTCACGTTGAGTAGCGCCATCAAAGTATGCCCAAGCCATTGATTTATCTATCATCTCATTAACCACTATCCTTGAATTCTTTCTATCCTTCACTTGCTTAAAACTTCTGAGTATAGATAAACTCTGTGAAGCACACTGTTGAGAATGGGGAACCTTCCATTCAAACAACCTTGAATTCTTGGCTAACCAAATACCCCATGCAATGATGGGAGGGAGATATTTGAAAGACTTTCCTACATCTTACTCAGACCACCTTTTGAGGCTTTCTTCCACATATTGGCCTCCCCATATATTGTTGAGTAAAAGTAGCCCTTCAATGTACTTCCAAACTCACTTAGCAAAAATATATGAAATGAGCACATGAGGAAGAGACTCATCACTATCCTTGCATAGTGGGCACCTACCAGGGCCCTGCCAACTTCTCTACATGTAATCAACTTGCACCACCATTCTAACTCTTGAACACCTTCCCCCTACTTGAGAACCGTGTAACCCAACTTTGGTGTATACATTATTCTTATAGGGTGCATGGACCATATTAGTTCATCCTCATCATCTTTAATTTTGACATGAATAGTTATTAGTGTAACTAGATATTCTTCCCATATAATACCATCCGCCCCAATAAAACCTAGTCTGTCTGCAAAGAGCCATTCCTGTCTCTAAATGCTGGTATTTTTAGGATCTTCCACTTGTGATAAATGGAAAAAACCTCTATATCCTAGTGCAACAATAAAATTCCTAGGAAACTTATAATTTTCACCCTATCCCACCCAAGGATCTCCCCCCCAATATGATCCTATTACCTGTCCCAACCTTCCATATTAATCAATTCCCAATTAGAGGGAAATACATCACCACAACCTTCCAAATCACATAGGCATTAGGGATTTTTTTTGGAGTTGTTATCCAATCCTCAATAGATAAAGGATCTATGTATTTATGTCTCACTACCTTATTCCAAAGACTCTTCATCTTAATTATCCTACATACACATTTTTTAGCCAAGGCTTTTACAAAAGCATGGATATTTTTTCAGCCCCAACCACCCAAGTCTTTAGGCACAATAATTTTCTTCCATGAAATTGAGGAAAATTCCTTTTTTTCTTTATCACTTAACCACATGAACCTGTAATTGATTTTCCTAATCTACTCCAATACTTGTTTAGGGATGAATCACAATGACCCAATATACATGAATAGCTTCTAAGAAAAATTTCATGAAGACAAGTCTACACCCATGAAATAACCACATTTTGCACCATATAACTAATCTTTTTTCAACCTCTGATATCATCCAACACCAATCTCTCTTGGTGTAATCATTAGGCTTGATATAAAACCCCAAGTACTTGATTGAAACCCCACTCAAGGATAAGGAAATAGTTGTGTAAACAGAGTTTTTTCATCCTCCCCACTCCCCATAAAGGAGACATAGGGCTTCCCAACACTAATGATCATACCAATAACAATATAATACATGTTTAATATCTCTGTGAGATTTAATACATCTCACAAGAACTATAAAAAAATAGAAGAATGCCATCCATAAATAACAAATGAAATATTTGTAGTGAATTTTCAACTTTGATTCCCTGAAATCCCATGATATTTTTTCCTTCAACATGGATTTTCTTAGTCCTTCAGCCACAAGTATAAATAGTAGAGGGGACATAGGACACCCTTGTCTCAAACCATGCCGAGGATTGAAGAAATCAGATGATGACCTATTAATCAATAATGGAAATGATAATGTTGTAACTTAATTTATAATACAATTGACAAAAGGTAAATCAAAACCCCGGTAAATAAGAATCAAGTGGAAGTAGAGACAATGTACTTTGTTCTATGCTTTAGACATATCAACCTTGATCACCATAGCTAGAATTTTCTTAATTTGATGGAATGGAAAATTTCCTGGGCCACTCCTATTGCTTCATGGATTTTCCTAATAGCTAGAAATCCAATCTGCTCTTGAGAAATTGATTTGGAAAACTATTCCTTCACCCTCATAGCAATAATTTTTGAAATTATCTTGTATATGTAGTGGCATAATTAGATAGTAATAAACTCCTCAAATCTGTCAAGATTGTCTATCTTAAGTATGAGATAAATGAAAGTGGTGTTGAAAGTAGCTAACATTTTTCTCGAGACCTTGGATTCCTCAATACCAATTAGATGCTTAATAATCTCATAAAACCTTAGAAATAACTCTATAGGCCATCCATTTGGGCTTGGGTTTTTATTTTTTTGAAAGGAATGTAAACTCTCTTGAAGTTCATCCTTAAACATTTCCTCCATTAAATTGACATTCTCCTTCTCATAAATAAAATGGGGAAAATGGTTTCCATCTTAACAAATTCAATAATATAAGTTATGTTACCCTCCTTGAGCAAATCATTGAAGCGGTTTGCCCTAGCCTTTGACCTTTCCTCAAAGTTGGAGGCCATAGATCGATCTTGCTTCTAAACTTTCCAGATGGTGCAAATTGGTGAAAGAATATGGTATTGTCATCATCCTTTGCTAACCATAGTGCTCTACTTTTGAGCCTCTAGACACCCTATTTTTCATCTAAGTTCCCTCTTATTCTTCTCCAATTCAATGATCATTACCTTATGTTCTGTATTTGAGTACCTGGTGTTAGGGTCCTATAATTTTATAGGATAATCATCATGCTGATTGATATCCATTTTCTCAGTTATTTTGATTTCAAGAAAAAATTGAAAGGGGATTGTCAAAACAACCCATGTTTAAAAAATTTGGATATTTGTAGCCATAGGAAATAAAACTATGGTGTAAAATGAAAAAAAAAGAGCTTAGCACTACCCAACACATGTTTTTATCCTAAGTTGGCTAGTGGAAAAGACCTTTTGGCGTGTAGCGCTCAATCCTCGCGCTAATCTCATATGCGACATTCCCATTTCCCAGAGCAATGGTCCTAAGGCTATTTTGGACCCCCCCGACCTTTCTGCCTTTAACGGTTGGGGGGGGGGGTATGAAAAGCTGTTTTCATTCTCCTCGAGCCCACCTAACGTGGTGCCTCCTTGTTATTTTAGACCCCCCCTCTCCTAATACTACTTACCACCTAGCCCCCCCTTTGGAATCCTGCCAAACCGCCACCCGATACTACTTACACTTCTCCTCCACTCACCCTCTCGCCTGTTCATACCCCTTTTCTCCCGCCTATCACCTCATCCACCTCTCTGACCACTCTCCCTACACCTCACCTCCCGTATCTACTTCCCCCTCTCACTGTTAAGAACCAAATATCAATATAGCATAGAAAAACATCAGAAAAAGTACTCAACGCCTTGAAAAAGAGATAATTTTAGATAATAAGCCTCTTCGAGGGGGAAACCTCCTTTTACCCCACTTAAATGTTCAAGTACAAGATGATTCCAAATGAAAATGTCTCCTTGGTATATATAGGAGACTAGGAGGTATAATTACAACTGATGGAATAAAGCCGACATAAATAAAATAACATTACTAATGTAATATGCCCCAAATAAGGGGTAATGAGCCAATATTAGGGCTTAACATGCCCCCCCCCCCTTGAGACAAGTGTTGTCCGCAATGCTTGAGTAACTATGGATGCTTCTGTATAAAAGACTCATCTTCCCAAGTGCAATCTTCAGCCGGTAGTTTCCTCCATTTAATGAGATACTCTGAAATGGATCTATTCCTCAGCTGACGAATTCTTGTGTCAGTGATGGCTTCAGGATCCAATATGATTTTTCCTTCCTCGTCAAGTTCTGGAAATATAGTTTGAACTGGGATCTTGTCGCCTATAACCTTCTTTAAGCATGAAACATGGAAAACTGGGTGTACTCGTGA
>ML801536.1:71107-98318 GCA_009831015.1 Picea engelmannii | reverse complement strand
CTAGAATCCTACCAAACCACCACTCGATACCACTTACACCCCCACTTACACCTATCCTCCACTCACCCTCTCGCCTGTTCATACCCCTTTTCTCCCGCCTATCACCTCATCCACCTCTCTGACCACTCTCCTTACACCTCACCTCTCTAACCACTCTCCCTACACCTCACCTCCCGTATCTACTTCCCCCTCTCACCAAACGCCACCTGTCTCCTCATTCCTAATACTGTCCACCTGTCTGCCTATGCTTCCCTTCTTCCTACCACTTACACTCCCGCATCCACTCATCCCATATCCTATTTGACACTTGTCCCCACGTCATCCTATACGTAATCCTCCCAAAACGTTTTTTGACCAGTGATCATCTGAGGCTATTTCCAGGATAACCAGGGTGAATTTTGAAAAACCCAAAGGGTTTTTTTCTTAACATGGACCAAGGAAAAATAACCTCTTTCAATTTTTCTACAAGTGTCACAAATTGGGAGAATCGAGAGCATCTTTGGGGCCTATTTTCAGGATTTATTTGTTGCCTATTTTACACATCTTTTTCAAATGCAAACCTCGGACAATTGGAGATGAATTTCAAAAAACCGAGAGATGGGTTTTCTCAGAATAAGCTGATATACAAAAACCTCCCCCATATTTTACACAACTATAGCAAATTGAGATATTCAAAGATATTACTGGACCCTATTTTTCATAATTTTGGGAGACAAAACAGTCAAAAGAACAGATGACAAAGAGATAGGATTCAAAGGCACAGATCACCCACAGATCCCATCAAAACAATGCCAGATCTATGAATGAATCTCAACAAACCTCTATGATTGTAATAGTTATTTTAGATTTTTCTTAAAATAAATCCTGCTCATTTATGATAGGATCCTTTGTAAACAACTTATAAATATTTCCCATTTCGAAGTATTATGGGTTGGGACCTGTTCGTAGGATAGGATCAATATTGTAGATAATCTCACAGAGCCTCCTTTGATTAAATGTTACTAATATAGTACAACATTACATGATTCTTGTGTTAATTTTCATTGGTGAAGTACCTTTCCTTGTAAATTTATTCTTTCAGCTACCACTACTGCTTTCTACATTCTGAATTATTCTAAGAAGATAAAGAAACTGAATTTGTTTTAATATAGACTCTGTCTCTAGCTTGGATTAGTTTCTGTGTTTTCCATTGAAGATTGAAAACATAATTCTTAATTTCTCTGTTTTTAATTGTATTTCTAGACCTATTTCCATCTCTTCCATACATTAAATCTTTGAGGATCTAGTGAATTTTCCTACCCTGACCTGCAATATTAGCATGTTAACCTTGTATTTGATCAATCCAAATATGTGACTCCATTTTCCCAATGGCCCATCTTCCCTTTTCCAACCGAAAATTTAAAAAACCAAACCTTGTACTATCATAACTAGCCTAAAATTCCCAACAAACATAGCTAAATCTTATAGAGAGATCCCTCTCTGAGTCTAGGAGGGCTAGATCTTGGACTCCAAAGTGGTTTTGTAGTTACCTCTATCAACTTATTCCTTAGCTTGAGAAATTACAGAGTGATAACACATGGTAAAGTCTTGAAAATATAGTGCTTCTAATTGAGATTCATTGTCCTTTAAATCCTTCTAATCTTTTATTTTATTCATATGTGCCCATTTCACAACAATACTCTCAAATTTTTTAAAATTAAGTTGAAATTGAATGGTCATAGATTCCTTGAGAGTACCACATAAGGACACCCTTTACTCTTGAGGTGGTTCACAAAGCCCTCCTCCTCAAGTCGTTGAGAATTGTATTTAAAGGGATTAGGTGGTTTATTCCCTATTGTAGCCAATTCCAAAAGTACAGGGAAATGATTTGAATCCCTTCTAGAACCCATTGTCTAACTCTTAGACTATCATTCAATAAATATCCTAAGATTACAAATCTATTAAGTCTCTTGGAGATTCTATTAGCTCCTACCCTCTTATTCGTTCGAGTAGGATTCAACTTGATTGGGGCCACATCAATGAAACCCCTATCATTCAATATCCTCTCAAAATAATATGAAAAGGGATCAATTAATGCAACATCTCCATAAATCTCAGAGTTTCCTATAGTGAAATTAATATCCCCTCCCAGAATAGTTTGCACATGGCCAAAGAAACTCATGCTGAATTTTTTTTCCTAAAATGGAACTCTGTCAAAATAAGGACCATACAAGTTTATGATCTATATCTCCTCCCCAAACTCTTGGGAATAAAGAATCAATCCCGAACTTGAGGCAAATGGAAAAGACTTATAACAAGACAAAACCCTAGACTTCCAACTAGATATCAATTCCCCAACTCTACTTCTCAATTTGAAGAAAATAAACTCACACCCATTAAATAACTTAACAAGCTTAGAAAAAATATTAATCCCATCCCCATATTTTCTTGCAACAAAATATTGTCATTATTAGACCCCACAAATATTTTGAGGGCTTTCTTTTTAGATAGGTTTCCCAAGCCCCTATAATTAAGGGACATATAAATAATTAAAAAACCTAGACCAAGGCTTTGACTTGCTCTGAGTGCCCCCTCAATAGAAAGCTACCTACTGGATTGAACCTCAACTATGCCCTCTCTTGGGTGAGGAAGATGTGAGTTTTTTCTACCCCTACTACCCCTGTTTTGACCTTTTCCTTCAACTAAATAAAATCTACCAAATACATTACATTTAGGATCACTTAGGCCATCTTTCTTGTACCTGAAAAAAGAAGAGGTCAACCTTCCCCAAGCCCTTCGACCCTAGACCCAGATAAAGAAAATGGAGCAAGGTATACCATTGGCATATTAATGGGACTCATATTACCCTTATATCCTCGATCTTCTCCCACATTCCCAAATAAAATCTGAGAAACAATAACCCTCCCATCATTGACGATTCCAGAAGCTCTAGCCCCATTAGAGGGACCCTCAAGCAATTCACCACCAAACCCATTTAAAATTCCATATCCTTTGTACACAGGGGAAAAAATACTAAGATGGGATAAATCATTTAATGACATACCTTGATTTGTAGCACAATTTTTTGGATATGACCTTTTAATCTTATATCGGGGCCCTGAATCAAGGTTGTCGTCTTCATGATTATTTGGAGAATCCACCTTTTAGGAACAATTGTCGAAACTTCATTAACCAATACCCATTCACATTCCAAATCAAGACCAAGAATATGATGTGACCTTGATTCAGTGGGATCCTCTACAACATCACCACCACCAAAAGTAATAGTACCTTCCTTTACACCCCCCACATGACTATTTTCCTTCCCCCCCCACCTCTTACCACGAGAGGGAAATTCATAATCTTGAAATATTTTTCCATATTGATGGCACCTCAAGCATTTGAATGACACTCCACCATAATCTAGAATCTACGAGCATGTAAAATTCCCCTTTTGTAAGAACATTTTAGAGGCGATACCCTCTCTCAAATTGATACCCACTAGAATGCGAGCTATGCTAAGGTCCCTGGTGTCAATAAAGTGCATATTTGTGTCATAAAACAACCATAGAAGGTTCCTAATCTCCTTGAAAACCTTATAGGACCAAAACCAAACAGATAAACCAAGAAGCTTTATTGACATTGGGGACGTAAGAGCCATCTTTTCTGAGTGCGCATCAAAGACATAGACTAGGGTTTGAGATGTATCATAGCCGACCCCCATTTCCATACATACTTCATCACCTTTTTCACAGATTCCTCCTCTCATTAGAATATAAACCCTACCCAACCCCTTACAAGTACATAAACTTTCAACGAACACCCTAATATTAGTTTCCATGTCTCATCCACCCATGCCTTGAGTTTCACCACATCCATTCTATGACCTTGGAACCTACCAACTAGTGACTTTGTAGTGAAGTCCACCACTTTATGCATTTTCACATCGTCACCACAACCAATTTAATCGATTGTGGTTTCTGTTTAATGCAATTGTTTTTATCCCCAACCTTTACCAAATCTCCATTGATGCCAACTCTTTCGACCTTAGACCCATATCATGCACTAGAGTCTTTCAAGACACCACCTCTGATGCTAAGAGCACGTGGAACAAAAAATCTTTCTTCACATACAACAACACTCTCCACTTGTATAGGCTATGGATGACAAGGGAGGCTTGTCTTCTTTGTATATACCCCTGTTGGTGATCGACCCATACCTCTTATCAGGTATGAACACTATGAATGAGGCCTAAAACCATCTCGTTTAGCTAACAAACCCAATCCTATAAACCTTAATTTCGGGGCTATGAAACCATCATAGAAATTGAGAGAGTAGTCTAAAATGGGACTTGAAGAAACATCTAATGTAAAACCATTCAAAGGGTGATAAGACACATTGGGTGAGAGATAGTTAATAGCAACTTTCCATCCAACCAATGTAGCTTGATCCAAATCTGACAGTACCTAACCAATGCATCTTGATCCAAATATGATAGTACCTGTAATGTACCTTCATTCTTAATATAAAATGTAGGGTCTAGTGGTCTAACATTCTTTGATGGAATCAATATGCAAATCAAAATACAACACATTGACACCATTTACAACACAAAAACCCTTCTTCCTAATTACTATGATAAAATTTGGCATTACACCAGTCAACATAAGGTCAAGCTTTCCATCTTTAAATGCAAGGTCTAGATTATAACTTCTCTCGACAACAAAATCAAGTTGAAGATCTCAATTTAATTAGAACTAGCACTTCACAATTTGCCACATAATACCTTTTTAAGATGGCAACACTCAAGCATAGACAACATAACGAAATTACGATAAACATAAGCATATGATTCACATACTAACTCTATTTTAGAAGTTCCTCAATCATTTCAACTCATCAATTCCCTAGAATCTCTTATATGGAGGTCTTGTTCTCTCCAAAAGAGGACAATGCTAGGGTTTACAGTTAAGGTCCTTAAGCTCATGCATATAACACGATCTCCCTTGATTAGAAGTATGATTCCATGATCATCAGGGTCATATTAAACATAAGGAAATCATTTTAAAAAAAATCTGCAAGCTTCTTTCCTAATGATTATTTAATCTACAGACCTCTTGCCTCATTATCCACTAATACATGGTTATACAGAATTGCATAAAACCTTATAGAAAAGGAAATCACAGTATTGGGGCCAAAATATGATACAATCCACCATACAATAGAAGTGAATATTGTTAGGATATTTAGACACTTATGAGTTAGTTAAGATCTACTTGTTCTAATGTGTTGTTAAGTAAAAGTGTGTTTCTTAGTGTGTTTATTTAGTATGCATTTGTAGTTAGGAAATCCGACAATCACGATATGTTCCCGACATAGAGTGATACAACGGTTCATATTCTCCTCGATATTAACGACCATTGATCCATGACTTAAGACACGATTGGTCTATGATCTCTATTTAAAGAGCATGGAGGGTCATTTGCCGATGATCAATTGTGAGAAACTCTCTTGTAAAATCTCTCTGTAATTTTTTTCTTTTGCATTAATAAAATGCTCCAAGTGGCCGCGTTGGCTGGGGCCGTGGATGTTTCCCCGTAGGGGTTTTACCATGTCAAAACATCGGTGTGTTGATATTTGATCTGGTTGTGTGAGTGATTACTGAAGGTGTTCATCCTCTTTTTGAATACCTGTGTTGTCGAACATGGTATCAGAGCCAGGTTGAAGACCCGCTCTTGTTGTAGATCGAGATCATGAAGCTGAGTTTTCTCATCTCCATTTCATATCATTTTAGTACATTTTTGGGCTAAGATGACTGTTCCATTGTGTCTGGAGCATTCTTTTCACTGAGGAACGCTTTGCGTTTCACTCGAAAAGGTTTCCGTTTGCCCAAGATATGGCCATTTCAGTCAGATCCGGAGGTATAAACCCTGAATACACATTTTAAAATTTTTTGCAGAATATTATTTTGGTTTTATTTCGGTATTATATTATTTATTTCCGGGTTGCTACTCTTTAGATTTGCGTATGCTCTTTTCCCCATGCCTTGTGCGATTTTGGCAAATCAGAAACATATAGGAAAAGGTGCATCTTCCGGGTAAGCTAACCGAGATCTAACCCTTGTTGTCATCGAGAAGAAATTTTTTTTTCTTGTGTGAAAAGAGTTTTTTTTTAGCATGATTTTCAAGGCCATAAAAAAAAACCGACAACAACAATCCTCTTGCTAAACAATACAATATGTTTTTCTAGGCCATTTTGTTAAAAATTGCCTTATTAAGTAAGAGGTCTTGAGTTCAAGTCTCTCTTTTTATTACTTTTTTTGAAAAAGTTCATGCTCAAATTGTAAAGTGTATTCCACTACAAGTATAAAAGTGAATCACTATAAGTAGCTTTAATATTTTAGTTTTGATTTATTTATTTTTCATGCAACTTTTCTTTTCTAAAGTAACTTCATTGTAAAAGTGATCCCACTTCTCTTTATAAAAGTGGGTCACTTCATAAAACAACTTACACCACCATGTGGTCCTTTGGTTATCACTTATGTATTTTTTAAAAAGGGCATAATTCTCACATTTAAAGTCCATTTTCAGTGCCATTTTTTTAAAAACCACTTAATTTTTCGAGATATTTCCATCCAGATCATCAATTTCATTTTTAAGTCCATATTATCTACATATTTAATATGGATTCTACAAGTAATCTCTTGCTTACCAACACCAACTACTTCCAATGAAAATCCCATATGGAGGATTTATTAAGAAGTAAAGGATTGTATCGGATTACCTTGGGAAAGGAAACAACACCCACTGATGATGATAAGAAAGTCAAATGGGATAATAGGAATGACGAATCACGTGGATTAATTAGAATTTCCATCTCTCTCAATTTAAGGTTTCACCTTCAATCAATTGATAAACCCAAAGAAGCTTTGGAAAAGATTGAATCTATGTTTGGTAAACACAATATTATTCAAGCACAATAGTTATAAAATCAAGTACTGACTTTAAGTCCAAATGATTTTTCTTGCATTGAAGACTATCTAGCTAAGTTTAAAACACTAAGAACTTTATGTGAAGAATGTAAGATAAATATAGAAGAAGATCGTTGCATCTATCTTATTCTTTCTAAGCTAGGTAGTGCATATTCTGTGTTTGTATCTACCTTTTATGACATGCAAGAGGTTTTAGGGACAACTTATAAAAAACCCAGTCTTGAGAACTTTTGTGATGCTTTGATTAGAGAGCAAGATAAGCTTGTACAACTTGGAGTGATAAAGACTGGAGGTACCTTAAACATAGCCTTAGTCGTCCATCAGAAAGATAAACCCAAGAATCCAAAGAATCAACATCCTCACCACAACAACAAGCAATATAAGGGTCCCAAACCCACTCAGACAGTTTCCGCTCCTAATGGTGACAAATGAGAAAAATATAAAAGTAAGAAGACTGGCAGATATAACAAATTTTGTGATAAAGATGGTCATGGTGAGTCCAAATGTGTCAAGAAGATGACAGCTTTAGAAGCAACGATGAAGAAGCACAACATCACTATTGATTCTACTACTTCTTCTCATGGACATTCACTTTCTACTTCTGGTTTCTCCTTCAATACAACTTCTACTTCTTCTTCTGATGAGTGGCTTATTGATTCTGGAGCATCTTATCATATGGCCAATGATAGAGACGTATTTTCTGCTCTAAATGAATGTAACACCAAGAAAATATTTTTTGGTGATGATAGATCTCTTAGTGTTGAAGGATCTGAAATATTTCAAGTAGAAAACAATCATTTCAATGATGTATTATGTGTTCCAAGTCTTTCTTGTAACCTTCTATCAGTATATCAAATCACTCATTCAGGTGAAGGTAAAACCGTAGAGTTTTCACCTCACCAACTTGTAATCAAAGATCTAAAATATCCTAAGCATGTTCTTGCAACTGGAATTGCTGATGATATTACTAGGTTGTACAAGTTTGACAACTTTGGGTCATCATCTTTTTCATCATTTTTTTTTGCTCATAGCGATGACTTGAACAAAATTTGGCATGAGCGGTTTGGTCATCTAAAATATCGCTCATTGGAACAACTATGTAATCAATAGATGGTGACTAGTATTCCTCTTGTTTCATGCAGAGATGGTGTTTGTGTCGGTTGTGTTCTTGGAAAACATCGTTGGGACAATTTTGACAAATGTGCCTCTTGGCACGACTTGGGCCCTTTGCAACTTGTTCACAGTGATTTGTGTGGTCCAATTTCTTCTCCTTCTTTTTCTGGGTGCAAGTATTTATTAACTTTCATTGATGACTTTTCCAGACGTACTTGGGTTTACTTCTTAAAACTTAAGAGGGAAGTTTTTGACAAGTTTTTGGCCTACAAGGCCCTTGTAGAAAATAAATTTGGACATCAAATTCAAAAGTTAAGAACATATAATGGAGGTGAATATGTGAACATTAATTTTACAAGTTACTGCACTACACAAAGCATCCAAATGCAACACACTGTTCCATATACACCACAACAAAATGGTATTGCTGAGATAAAGAACCGCACATTAAAAGAAATGGCTAATTGTATGATCCAATCTAAGGGATTAAGTCTAAAGTATTGGGCGGAAGAAATCCACTGTGCAAATTACATAGTAAATCACACTGCCACAAAGGCTCTTAAAAATATAAGACTGGAAGAAGATTGGACTAAAATTAAACCAGATGTAAGTCACTTCCGTGTATTTGGCAGTATAGCATGGGCTCACATTCCTGATGAGAAAAGGAAAGCATTGCAGCCTAAAAGTGAGAAGTGTATATTTGTTGGTTATTATGAAGTTGTCAAAGGTTATAGAATTCTTCAACAACATTGTAATGAAATTATTATTAGAAGAGATGCTAAATTTGATGAAAATATCTTGGTCTATGAGCATAATTCGACAATTGTGCCTTCTTCGGCCTGCGAGCCATCTTCGACTTTTGTGCCTTATTTTGTTCCTATTCTGGTTTCTTCTTTAGATAATGACAGTGAGGATGAAAATCCACCTCCGCCTACTCACCTTCCTTTAGATGAGTCCTTTGAACCTGAACCAACACCATCTCCACCACTTCCTAGATGGGTCCGTTCAACACGAGAAGCATCTGGTGATCTTGTCGATGATCCTTTAGATCAACGTCATACATGTTCACAGTTCCAACGAACCTCTTCTCTTTTGGCTCAAGTTTCAGAGACTCATGATCCAGAGAGATTTGTAGAAGCTTTAGGTCATCCAGATTGGGATACAACAATGAATAAAGAGTATCATTCTTTAATGACCAAAAATACTTGGGATCTTGTACCTCTTCCAGAAGGAAGAAAACTTGTCATATGTAAATGGGTGTACAGAACTAAGTATGCATCAGATGGAAGTTTTGAAAGACACAAAGCTCGATTAGTTTCCAAAGGATTTTACCAAGTTGAAGGAATTGACTATAATGAAACATTTTCCCCTGTATTCAAAATGAATTCCATCCGCCTTGTTCTTGCGCTTGCTTCCTCACATAAATGGGAGGTCCATCAGACGGATGTTAAATCCACCTTCTTGCACAAATAGTTGCAAGAATAAATCTACATGGAACAACCTCCTGACTATGTCCAGAATAACTCTATCCTTGTTTTTTGCCTTAAGAAATCTCTTTATGGTATTAAGTAAGCTCCCCGAGATTGGTATGCCAAAATGGATAACTTTCTTATTGACACCGGATTCTCTAGATGCCATTTTGATCCTAATGTCTATACCAAGAAAGTAGGAAGTCGTTTCATAATCCTTTTCCTTTATGTTGATGACCTTATCCTGACTGGTAGTGACTCAAAACTTTTAAACCATGTGAAAACCAACCTTAAGAAGAAATTTGAAATGACAGACTTAGGTTTTTTGCACTATTTCCTTGGCCTCCAAGTTTTGCAAATCAATGAAGGAATTTTTCTTTCCCAGTCTAAGTATGCTTGTGACCTTCTTCATCGTTGTCACATGGATGATTGTTAACTATCCCCTTCTCCCTTCCAGTATGGATTCAAGCTTACTGCCACCTGTACTTCTCCCGAAGTTGATTCCACCATGTACCATCAGTTAGTTGGTAGCCTCTTATACTTGAATCATACCCGTCCTGATATTTCCTTTACTGTTGATCTTGTTTCCCGGTATATGAAAACACCCCATGAAAGCCATTGGAAAAAAACTAAAAGGATACTTCGCTATGTCTGTGGTACAGTTAACTTCGAGATACATTACAGTTCAGGGGAGACACCTTTATTGGTTGGTTTCACTAATTCATATTGGGTTGACGACCCTGATGATCAGAAGTCTACTGCAGGTTATGTTTTCAACCTTGGTTCTGGACATGTCACTTGGGCTTGTAAAAAACAACAAGCTATTGCACTCTCTTCAGCAGAAGCAGAGTACTGAGCAACGGTAAATGCAAGTAAAAAAGCCTTGTGGCTTTGACAGATCCTTTCAGAGTTTGGATTCTAGCAACAACATCCGACCAAACTTTTGTGCGACAGTCAAAGTGCCATCAAGCTCGCCAAAGACCCAGTTCAACATCAGAGTAGCAAGCACATCGAGCTACACATGCACTTCATCAAAAAGCTCATTCATGATCAAGTTATTGAAGTGCTCTTTTTCCCTACAATAGATCAAGTTGCAGACATTTTCACAAAGTCTCTTATAGAAGCGAAGTTTTCCAAACTTCGATCTATGTTAGGAGTTCATGAAGTTGTCATTAAGGGGGGATAGGCTTTAATGCCTCCTTCCTTCTCCTATTATGTCACTATTGTAAATCCTTCAATCCTATTCCAAGTTGTTCTTAAGGGGGAATGTTAGGATATTTAAACACTTAAGAGTTAGTTAAGATCTACTTGGTCTAATGTGTCGTTAGGTAAAAGTGTGTTTCTTAGTGTGTTTCTTTAGTATGCATTAGTATGCATTTGTAGTTAGGAAATCCGACGGTCACGATATGTTCCCGACATAGAGTGATCTGATGGTTCATATTATCCTCGATCTTAATGGCCATTGATATGTGGCTTAACACCTGATTGTTCCATGATCTATATTTAAAGAGCATGGAGGGTCATTTGCTGATCATCGATTGTGAGAAACTCTCTTGTAAAATCTCTTTGTAATCTTTTTCTTTTGCATTAATAAACTGCTCCAAGTGGCCGCGTTGGCTGGGGCCGTGGATGTTTCCCCATAGGGATTTTACCACGTCAAAACATCGGTGTGTTGATCTTTGATCTGGTTGTGTGAGTGGTTACTGAAGGTGTTCGCCCTTTGTTGGAATACATGTGTTGTCGAACAAATACCTCTCAATAATCTTCAAAATCATTTACAGTAGTTACACAATAATCTATGCATAGATTTAATATAATTTCAATGGTATGGGGGATCTATCTTCCTCCTTTCAAGAGGCTAATGTAAGAGTAAAAATGGTTCAAACCAATATATAACCATCTCATTTAATCCATTAAAAACATTGACATCAAATGTCAATAATAATAATAATAATAATAATAATAATAATAATAATAATAAGCCCCTGGGGTGTGGAACAATCAGTGATGGAGTGTACTTTTAAGGCACTCTGTTATGTGAATTCACCGGTTCAAAACCCTCGACTAGCATTATGTGCCGCATGAGAGGTCACATTGGCATGCCTAGGGTTATATTGGTAGTAGTCGGATAACACAATCACATGTCACGCAAGTACGTGTCCGACTAGTTGTTCATTTCCCCAGTCAAAAAATAATAATAAATAATAATAATAATTTAATTTTAAGGTCACGATCAAGCCAGACACCAAACTGGTGTATGATACCCCCATGCTTTTGGGACAAGTGACCCCCTTCGCACAATGATTTGACTTCTAAAGTCTACGGAGGTATACATACCCTACCCTCCTTTGGATTTGAACATGTGACCTCTTAGGAGAAAATACATGTTCTTAACCATTAGGCCCACTCAAGCTGTATTTATCCCACATATACAACCAACACAAACTGTCTAGGGTATGGGGGATTTGAGTAGCCCTTCTTTAACCGACTGTATTTTCACCTTTTTGTGAAGGAAATAGATGAATCTAATTCTAAAATTTGGTGAGCATGTGGATATTGATATCAACTACTTTCTGTAAAAAATTGAATGCCAACAGTCACAATATAGCCAAGTTATAGTAGAATTTAATCTACAACCATTTGTGTTTTTATGATTCATATGGAAAAATATGAAATTGATTTTTGGTGAGCATGTAGATTTTGATGTCAACTACTTTCTGTTAAAATTTGAACATCAATTGACACCGTATGACCAGGTTATTGTAGAATTTCATCTACAACCATTTTACATTTTTAAGGAACATACAGGAAAATCAAAGGCTAATTTTTGGAGAGAAAGTGGGGATATGTACTAACTAAATCCACTTCAAATTTGGCTTTTATTAGACTTCATATGAAATTGTTTCACTAAAAATACAAATATGGTTTTCGATGCATTTCTACAAACAATTTGCATGCATGGGGTTTATCAATGCATTATTATACAAATTTTGCAATTTAATAACTTATAACAAAAACCATTCACTCAATGACATCTACATAATTTCCATGGCATGAACTCAAAATATATAATGATATCAAGTATGTACATTTCATCATGATTGAAATATCAATAAAAAAAATACACTTATCTTTCATAAAATGAGTTCCAAGGCAACTTACTATGGGTTAACCATTTCCCTCCCAACCATAGGAAAATTCTTTGTGAATTCCACCTTCATTTTGGGCTACGAGACCACTAGGGACAAGAAGATTTGTCAAATCTCCCAAATCACTCTTCTCTTTACCACGAGCTTCCAAACCAACCTAGAAAGCCAACAAAAGTGTAGAGTTTCAAGAAAGTACTTCCTTCCTCAATCTTGGTGTCTAATTCCATATGATAGTGCCTCTTTCATCTCTCCATGGATCCTATAATAGTTGGCTGCTCTTTTTTCACCAAGAACTCTATTTTCTACTCAGGAAGTGCCTTTTTTCTCCACCTTCTCTACCTAATTCGATTTCTCTCTCTTCTTTTTTAATGAAGAAGAGGAAAAATAAAGAATCCTAATCCAACTCTTCCACTTCCTTAATGATAATAATCAAGATTCCTAGTTGAACTCTCCTTGATTGTATGAATATAGGAATTAGTTTCTTCAATATAGGGTGTAGGTATTTAAGGATAGAAGATAATTAAAGTAAGTAATCATTTCACTAGGCTCATAATTGTAATATCATAAATATTAGGATAGAATATTAATATGGCAATCACATGAAAGAGGTTGTAGATAGGATATAGTAGTAATTGTGATACATAGGTCAGTTCCCCCCTTACACCCACTTACCTTTCCCCTCTAGTAGACTTATAGCCCCATAATTTTTTCCTCCCTCTAGTCAACCTTGGAACCTTTCATTATATTCACAATAATCATGTTTATATGTTTTTAAAATCGCCATGGTAAGTCTACCTCATGGCATGAAAAAAAACATAGTAATGAAAAACATAAGTACAATATAAAAAAGATCAATTTCAAAGGGTTGAGATTGGGGTATTACATTCCCCTCCCCTTATAATAACATCGTGCTATCTGTTTTCTTATTTTCAACAAGGTTCCATGTCTTCATTCTTCGACTGCACCTACAATGCCATTCTCTTTATGGCCACTTTGTCTCACTATTGGTTATCTTGGACAACAATGTCCAATCATTTTTCTTTTATTTTGGAACACCTCCAAGACATTTAATATTCCAACACATGCTTAAAATAATAAGACAATAAAATAAAATGCATCTCATAGCCATTTTAAGCATCAATTATTCCATTCATAGAAATTTCACATTCATAATTGAAACGTATATATTCATAACATAAGATTGAATATGCAAATTATCCCAATACTTATTTGTATTTATATGTATATGCTCCATATGGATGTCATAGACAAGACTCAACTCAAAGTTTTCTCGGACACACCTAATGTATATAATGCACTCATGATCCCAACTAGCATGCAACATGAATACCTCACATCATATTCATTGTAGTCACTCATCCTTCAGGCTCAAGCAACCCCTTCTCTGCTAAATAGTCCCTCGGGAGATCCATCATTTGCCAAGGCTTTGTTGTGCAAGAAGAGCATAGACTTATAGATTCTTATTGCTAGGGCATCCCACTAGCTTCCTCTAACATAGCATATCACATTTCAACGACGATCAATGCATATCATAGGGTTCCTCTATTACTACAGTGACATTCTCTCTACGATTTTCAACATCAACAACCATCATTTGTCCTTCCTAAACATTTCCATCATCTCATCTATATCACATACATATAGTTACCATGAGATATCATCATAATAATTTCAATTAGAAATCTTTTATTTCAAACCTATTTCATACAAAAATAAGATTTCACAAGTGTGAGATTATTTTCATAATGTTTGGCTCTTGCATGTGATACTTCCCAATTGTCTTTATGGACTTACACTCATTGCCATATCCAAGAACTTTCTACTTTCAATAGGAACTTTCAATCAACCAAAAAACTGTACGTATTCATGCGTATAATCCTTTCATTGAAACATTTATAACAACCTTTAAAATGATCTTAGAATTGTAACACACTAATAATTCAATCACTTTCAATTGTTCATCACATGAAATTATAAGAAACTATCATTCATTATGTATGCATTACTAACATTCTAAGCATTTCATAATAAAATCAAACATTTATTCCAATAATCCAAAGTGACAAAACTAATGATTGCATAATCACACTCTTCACTAGAAATGTATTTTAGAATTCATGATTAGTTAGTTTCACTTTGTTTTATGGGTGGGGGATTTATACCACTCCTTTCAATATTCAACAATTCTCCAGGAGTACTAGAAGGCCTTTCTTTTCATGGCATTCAATCATGCAAATGTTGGTTCCATAAAAGCATGCATCCACTTAATGTATCAAACATATGTAGCAACATAATTCATAATTGTAGGATTATTATTTGTATACTTTCATAGTTCATTTATGCACATTTAGTCAATGCGTCCTCACATTGAGTCAAACTTACCATAATTCAAGCTCACATTTTTACCAAGATAAGTTGGAGGACCCAACCAACACCTCTACACATCATCCATACACTTCTCTATTGCTTGTTCGACCATTTGGATACCTTCCTTCTCAACCCAAAAACAACAATAGGAATATAATCCTTTAGTGCTCTTCAGTGTTGGCAAAGAGGTTGCAATCCAAAACATTGATTACAAGTTGGAGGACCATTGGATTTTTGTGCAATGCTATAGATTTTTTCCAAATTCAACACATTATGGCGACACACATGGTTTCTCACATGGAATTTTGTTTCATATGGTACACAAAATTCATAACATGATTGTTGTGACTCAATAACTCTAGTTATTACCCTTAACCAACTCAATCACGTCATATCGACTTATGAGTGCATCAAAAAGGTTATAACAATTTTTACGTACTAAAAGCTTCCTTCTTTTGTCATATCCCACTTAGGTATCAATGATAGACATGCATTCAAACATCATGATAAACATATCAAAGCAAATATCAAATATGACTAAAGGAATCCTTACCCAATTCCTTTAAGGTCACATGCTTTATTGACATGACTAATTTTCATGCATGCATGGTTTCCATCAAAATTCCTAATGTTAGCTGACGAACTAATGCCTTATGTGATCTCACATGATCCCTTCATTAAATTTTTGACAAGAATCCTCTTGTCCTTATACTTTTCATAAGGTTTTCTATCATAGGTAGCTACATTATAAACATCCTTGTTTTTCAAATTATATGACAATAATTATGTTACATTTTATCATCAATCTGGGTTTGTAAACTTGTGAAGTGCTAGGCAAAATATATGTAGATATGATCTCAAAGTGTTTAAAACCTTCCAACTAACACACCATTCTCTCATTAACTGCAAAACATAATTCTCAGGAAATGGTTGCTCATATAACAATGAATATTCTAAGGTAGAATTGCAGGTTGAATACATATTTTTGTATTCAACAATACTTTGTTTAATTCACTTCATAAGTTTTTTTTTGACTAGTAGAATCAAAAACTAGTCGGGCGCGTATTCATGTGACACAGGGTCGTGTTATCCAAATGCTATCACTATAAGCTCCATGCATACCATTGCGATCCCACACATGGTACACACAACTCTGCAAGGTTTGAACCAACAATGTCTCAAGGAGTGACTTAACAGGACACCCTATTACCAACTAGCCTACACCTCTGGGACAATTCACTTCATAAGTTATATGGACAATCTTCATTCATAAATATGAATAATCAAAATGAGAAACTAATTAATGCATGCAAGGTTCGTATCATGAGCAGTTTCCAACCAATGAGGAAGTAGTGACAGGTGTGTGCATAGATTGCAACTCTGACAACTCCTTGTCCAGAGAGTCATTATTCACATTGACGGACAAGTAAGCATGAGGATCCTATTCCAACAAGAATTAGTTCCAAGCCACATAACATAAATAAAACTGCAGCTCAAAAAGACAAATAAACTCACACAACAAAAGGAAATTATTGGGCAACATATACCAGAGGGAGGGGGCCTTGCCTCCATTGGAATACATTTCCAAGAAAGAATAAAATGGAGAAATCTTGATCTGCAACAAGTTCTTTATTCTAACATCCCCCGATTACAATGATCTTGTTCTTCCTTTATATAAAATAAAAAAGAGAAATAGTTACAACAAATAAAACTAATTCCTTGAATAAGAAAACCTCCTAACAAACACGCCCTCTTTGTATTTGATTAATTAAATACATAACAAATCTATTTTGTTAGCTTGCTAATAATTGAGAGAAGTCGGATTAGTTTCCAACTCATTGTTGCTGAGGTGGATACTCCACTTTGGCATGTAATTTGAAAACCAGTCACGATAGGAAATTTGGGTTTGACATATTTGGAAAAATGTCCATATCTTCCAAACCGTATCTTGTTTTGGAAACCTTCCCTTATTGTAATCAATTTGGGGCATTCTACACAAAACCCATGTCTTAGAATTTCAAGATTCCTCTTGATCTACTAAAAAATGACGTGGCAAGTTGACCTTAAAAAATGATCACCTACAGAAATTTTGGTGGCCTTTCAATGGTTTTGTTGCCATGGGAACTTGAAGATCATTGAATATGCCACATCCTCAAGAAACAAGTTAGGAAAATACAACATCTACTCTAAGAAACCATCAAAACATGAGAATTCAACCACTTTTATCATTTTTGTACCTTATGAAGTTCATGCGAGTGAAGATGGGTAATGATGGATGAGATAGGATAATATGTGGCAATGAAGGTGTAAATGAGTGAAAGATAAAAGGAAAATGATAAAATACTAGGTTAAATGATCCTTGAAAACATGTCGAAATTGGGGCTCAACATCTCCCCCACACTCAAGATTTTTCATGTCCTCATGCAAGAAGGATGCATGTGAAGTGTTGTTCGGGTATAGTGCATAGTATTCAATTCTACATATGTGATGATTTATTGCCTACTTTCCTCTTTGCTTCTGAGTTCCTCCTTTCTTTTCAAAACTCTTATTCTAATTACATATACATATTTTCCATTTTCCATTTTTTCTATTTTTCTATTTATCATTTTTTCTTTTTTCTTTTCTTTGGCGAGGTAGGGAGAGAACAAGGTCTGGATATGTAATATAATAAGGTTGGAATGCAAGTGTATGATTGAATCCCTCAAAATATTATGTGCAAGAATCCCATGTAAGATGGCTACTTAAAAACATAAATCACTTACCCAACTTTACCTCTTTCAGATGTCCAATAACCTGAGAGACGAGCAATGAAATCTTGGTTGCATGCTGAAGAGAAATCTGCTGGAAGGAGCTCAAACTCAGAGACTGGAAATTTCTTGTAGCTGGTAGTCATGCTGGATACACTGTCAGGCTACAAGAAATCTGAAGGTGATGATACTCATTCTACAAACGATAATCTACTGGAAACACTTTGGATTGCTATAGGTTTTGTTGTCACCAGATAAGGGAACTCTGTGCTACTATCATATCAAATATTCACTTGCTGCAATTTGGTAGGACAACATACTTCTACCACTGCCACAATGGTTATTGAAAATGATTTTCAACCTTGCTTGTGACACCTTTTTCCCATGTTGTGGTACTTTATTTCTCTTGTGAAATCTTGGATTGCAAGAAGAGAAAAAATCTGTTGGAGTTGATCTACAACTTTGAGTGGTGGGTTTTATCATACTGAATGGAGGAAATGGATTGTGCTCCGACTTTGATGTGATACATGAAGACGTGCACTAAATTTTAGAAGAAGGCTTGTTCTGCTACTATTTGAAAAATATTTTGACATTCTACTGCAGGAACAAAGAAATCCGTTACAGGAACAAATATTAGTGACTTTGACCAAGGATGTTCTCTTTTATTGAGGGTTGTTGAGTTGATTAAATAATAGGTAATCATAACACCCTCATGCTTAACAAAACCCATGTTTCAGAATTTCACCCAGAGTTGCGTAGATATGCCAACCTTGGAGGTCATTACCTGAACAAGAAGCTACAGGAAAATCTGGAAAAATTGGCATCAAAGACATACCCATACATCATTCATTATACATTTTCTACAATTTTCGCTTGCATATCACTCTAAGGGGCATATGGGGCACAAAACCCATGTCCCTTTTTTTCTTTGTTTGGCCTCAACTGGTTGCAATCTCTGTGCAAAAAGTGCCCTTGAAGCAAGCTTCTAGAGGGAATACGAGAAAATGACCACTGCATGAAATATGGAAATGACTACGGCAAGAATTCTTAGCATATGTAATGAAGTAATGATCTCCAAGGACGACACCTTCTCATTGCTAAACTAGGCTGCCGAATTATACTTGAAACTGATCCAAACAACTATATGCAACATTTATTGATTTATTTATTGACTATCCCACCCTACTTGAAAAATGAAACATTTCCTCAAGTGTACGAGAACTTCCAATGAAGCCATGTGCATAACTTGATTGCAAATAAACTCATATCCAAATATGAAAAATATACCTCAATAACTGTTTGAATATGAGGAACCAATTGCTCTGATTGATATGGTGCCAATAAGTGTTGAAGGATGAAGGAATACCGATGACTGATGGATGTCTGGAACCATACTTCAATGTAGTCACTATTCCCTTGGTTCTCTTCTTTATTAACACTGGTTTGGATCTCCTCCCTTGTCATTCCATATAGATATTTTGCTAATTGTTGATTGGTATCTTGAATGCGTAAATGATATGATGAAAGACACGACAAAAACTCCTCAGTCTCAGGTTTTTTTGTTTTCTCTTCATAAAATTCTTTCCATGGCTCTTTGGTCCCTTCTAGGTCTTCTTGATGTTTCTCATGGAATTTTTTCTCTTCAATCACTTCCCATGATGCAAATATATTCCTGATGGATGTAAGGATTTGATCCTCCTGAGATGCATAGATGATTCGACTGCTGTGAGGATTCAAGAGATTTATTGGAGCAACATTCTTCTTATTTAACATATTCTTGAATACTTCTTACTAGATGATAATCCATGTCTTGCACATGGATTCATGTATGGGGTTCTTATAGATCAAAATATTACAAAGCAAATTTCAATGCAAAGCATGCACTCAGACCAATGAAGAATTAGTCTGAAAGGTTTCTATCATGAGCAATTTCCAACCAATGAAGAATTAGTGACAAATAAATGCATAGATTGCAGCTCTGACAATTCATTGTTCGTAGGATCACCATTCACACTGACATACAAGAAAGCATGAGAATCCTATTCCAACAAGAATTAGTTCAACCACACATCATGAATAAAACTGTAACATTAACTAATTAACATTTACTACAGAATCGTGTCACACATGTTACAAGAATCGAACTATGAAATTATATAAGCAAACAAAATCACATTATTCTAACAGGGAAATAAAACTAAACTAGGGCGCTACTTCTAAGATGAAGGGGACTTGCCTTCACTCATAAGTACGCCTGTTACATACCTACAAATTCAACATTTCAAGAACTGAACATGCATAAAATTGACTTGCATTTCATAAAAACAGAGTATGAAACTTGAATAGAGTCTCAGTCTCGCTTTCCGCTTATCTCTTGCGATAATATATGAATGTTCCATGCATGAATGACTTCGATACCTATACAATTACATTTTAATCAGAATAAGTAATTCCAGGCATCCAATCCTGTACAAAATCCACTAAAGATAACCAAGAAGTTACAATATCATATTTGGACAATTCAATGAATAGACAAAATTACATATTTGGTCATCTCACGATTTCATGGCCAAAGGCATGGAATCACAACATACTCACATGCTATATGGTTTAGTTGGAGTGTTGACCACATATATAATTTGCATTGCGGTAGCTTTGGCTGGTTTAAACAACATGTATCCATGTGGATGCGTTTCTCCACAAAACCCATGTCTTTGAATTAGCTGGGAAGTTTAACAAGTATCCTAATCATTGAGGCAGTTACGTGATCCTGTTCAAAATGCTTTGAGTAAAAAATGCACTTTGAAGACAAAGCGACAAAATATATGTCATCATGAGGTAATAGGATTGGTAAATGGCAAGGTATATGGTCAAAACAAGATCCCGTAGACTGTACCAAATACATCAAAACAAGGACCCTACAATCAGATGTCTATTGTAGGTTATGTTTTAAGTTTTTATTCTATGCTTGTCAGTTGGGCTTGTGATATGAAATGAATCATTATATAATTTTTCATATATATTGGTACTGTCTAGGTGGTATAATTAGAGGAATTGTCTTGCATGGCCTATTTTAGTGGGAGGTCCTAGTTTGGAGATTTGGGGTCCATAACCTTCTAGAGCCATTTTGAGGCATCAAATGACACTTTTTGGGGTCAAAAACTTTGCGATCATAGCTTACAGTCCCTCTACATTGTTTTGAACACTGATACATTTCCAATGGTGTGAAAATCACCTCAACTAGACTTCATGTGCAAAATTTATGCCTCTCACAAGTTGACCTACCTTGTTGACCACCACAGTATCGATTTGATGCCACATCATCCCCCATTACTCACCTATGGGGCTTGTCACATGTGTAATTTCAAGAATATTATATAAGGTCCAAAACCCTAACTCTAATTGAGGGTTGAGGTATGGAAACCCTAATTCTAGACGACTACCCTACTATATTAAATATTGGCCCACTTGAAGGAGAGGGGGTTACATTCTTTTAACATTGTGCTTGTTCCATGGTTGAGTAGAGCATATAGGAGTGGGATTTGAGAGAATAATAGAGGAGGAAGAAGATTATTTTTCAGCCATTTGAGCCACAATGTTAAAGGTAACTCCATAGTGAGTTCCCTTTTCTTTGTATTTGCATTTTCATAACTAAAGAAAACAGAGTAGAACATAGGTCTCACCTTCTAGCTGAGTTTTTTTTCCGTATCAAGTTTCCAAGGATACATCTTGTGTTCATTTGTGTGGATGGTGTGCTCATTTGCCTATTCTTTCATTTTTGTATTTCAATTATTTTCATAAATTTGAGCTATAAGCTAGTGATAATAAATATGAGATCTAAGGAAATAAACCCACATAATAAAAGATTTCAGAATAATACAATATCTATTATGACAAGTTGTTCCAGTTGAATATTCACAACAATGTATAGATCATATTGGTATCAAAACAATTTTCTTTGGGGTTTTTGTGAGAAGTTGCAGGATCTAGGAATTGGCTTGAGAAAGAAGTCATAGAACGCTAGCCATGGCACATGAGTCCATTCATAACAATCCTTTGGATGCAGTAGAAAATATATTTGCGAGGTTGGAAGAGAAAGTCACTAATATCTCTCGTAACATCGCCCTCCTCATGGCCGATTTGGAGAACAAGTTTAGACCTTTTGGGTAGGTTAGTGGATATAAATTAGAAGTTGGATCAGATAAGAAATTGGAGATAGTAAAGGCCCATAAAATGAATCGAAAAAATAGATCAAGAAAGATCAATCAAGTTCTAGTGCCATCACTCCTTCACAACCTCTATTTAAAATTGAAGTGGAAGTGGACATCAAGCCCTATCAAGGTGAGATCGATGCTGTTAAGTTGAATAATTGGTTACAATATAAGTGTATTTTAGTGTCCATAATATACATAAAGAGCAAAAGATTTAATTTACCCAACTAAAACTAGAAGGCCATGAACTAACTTGGTTGGAAATCCACATAAAGGCACTTAGGATGGAGTGTGATCCACTAGTAACTAAGTGGGAGGTGTTTAAAACCCTCATCAAGTCCCAGTTTTACCCTATTGGGTATATAGAGGACAAATGGATCTGTTGGCATCACTTCATGTCGAGGCAAGGAAAGAATGTGCAAGAGTACACCAATGAGTTGAAGAAAATGGTGATCATGTTGGGTATCTATCCCGAGAACCTAGATGTACTTCTCATATATCGAGGGGTCTACGCAATCATTTGCATAAGCAAGTGATGCTATTCAAACCAAGGACCATTGATGAGGCATGTGTGCAATCACAATATCTCGAGAACATAGGCCATACGAAAGGACAACCAAGTGGTTCTAAAACAAAACACTACGAAGATTCTTCCAAGGAGGGGAAGAAGAAGTGGGAAGGACAAGAAAAGAAAATGACATGTACGACACATCGGTGCAAGGATCCGAAAACCATTGCAACCATTGCAATATTGATGGTCAAACCAAAGATAACTATTGGAAGCTACATCCATAGTTGCATCCAGAGAAACATTAGAAGGATGCCAAGAAGAAGAACCCACAAGCCACAAATCAAGAAACCTGGTAGAGAGAAACTCATATGTGGATGAGAAGATTGTTTTCACTTCAGTGCAGAAGGAGGTGAATCTAATTAGCCTTCATCACAAGGAAGAGAAGGAGATGAAAAAACTCTTACATATTAAGATCCAGGTCAAAAAGACCAAGGTAGATACTCTATTCGATTTCAGTTCATAGGCCAACCTCATAGCAACTAATCTGGTCAACAAACTTGGGTTGGAAGTTCATGATCATCCTATCCCATATCCATTGGGATGGGTAAACAAAGATGAAAATCTCAAGGTCATGAAACAATGTAAGATCAAATTTTCTGTAAATGTAGATTTTATTGATGAAATGGAGTTAGATGTAGTACCCCTTGATGTGTGTGGTGTAGTGTTTGGAAGCCCCTACATGTATATCAAGGATGCGATATTCATGCAGAGAGAAAACTAGTATCGTCTAATCAAGGAAGGGAAGTCTTACATCATTAACACACACAGCGGTAAATCCAAGATCACTCTAGTAAGTGCCAACCAAGCTAGAACGTTGATTAGTTCTAGTGACAAGTATGCATTGTTTTTCTTAAGAGAGAATCAATCGAGTGATGGATCAGTAAGAGTAAAGGCATCCCTAGAGGGATGCACTAAGGAGTATAAATGTTAGTTGGAGGAATTGTTGTAGGCATACAAAAGAGTGTTCAGGAGCCTAAAGGGTTATCGCCTAAGACGAAAGTAGAGCATGCAATACAATTGTTGCTTGACTCCCCATTACCAAATATTGAGTTGTATATGCGGTTTGTTTTGGAAGTAGATGAAGTGAAGACAAAATTGCAGTAGCTACTAGAGTAGGGAGTAATTTGAACAAGCACCACACTTTGTGGGTCACCTATCATCAAAATACCCAATAAGGATGGGACTTGGTGAATGTGTATTGGCTACATAACACACTCAAGAATCGATACCCTCTACCTAGGATCAATGATTTGTTAGACTAGTTGTAACATGCCAAGTACTTCACCAACTTGGATCTCAAATTGGGATATCACCAGGTACATGTTAAAGAAGAAGACACCTGGAAGATTGCCTTGAAGACAAGGCAAGGTCTGTATGCATGGTTGGTCATGCCTTTTGGTTTATGTAATGCACTTGCTACATTTATGCGATTGATGAATGATGTATTGCATCCCTATTTAGATTCATTTGTAATAATGTATTTGGATGACATATTGGTTTATATCTCTACCTCAAAAGAGCACATTTCACATCTCATGTAGTTGTTAGAGATTGAAAAAACATCAAGTGCTGGCTAACCTTAAGAAATGTTAGTTTGCTCAGTAGATATTGAAGTATTTTGGGTACGTGATTGGTGGAGGGGAACTCAAGATAGATCCTACAAAGATGAAGGGCATCATCAAGTGGCCAATTCCTACGAATGTCATTGAAGTTAAGAGCTTTGTTGGGGTAGTGCAATACCTATGGAAGTAGCATCTTTTCTAGCGATAGTCGTGCCACTCCATGCCATAACAACGAGTGGTAAGAGTTTTAAGTGGGTAAATAATGAAAAGAAAACTTTCGATAAGCTAAAACAAAAGATCAATTAAGCACTGATCCTTACATTGCCTAACTTGTAGAAGCCCTTCAAATTAAAGATGAATGCAAATGAATATGATGTAGGAGCAATCTTGATACAAGAACGTAAATCAACCAGGGATGATTTTAAGGATGTAAATTTATTTTAAAATGTAAAAACCTTGGCGAATCTTTTTGTAAAAATATTCAAATTTTTAAAGATTTTATATAGTTTTTATAAAATTTTGGTGATTTTTAAAATAAAATAATTTTATTCTATAAAATTTGGGCAAATCATTTTTAAAATAACAAATTTAGTTATTGGAAAAACCATAAAAAAATTAACCTATGAACAAAATTTAACCCCTAAAATCATCCGTAAAACCAATATACTATCATTATGAAATGATATGTTTAATAAGAAAATCTTGAAATACATAAATTAATCTAAACAAGAATTCAATCACCCCTAGCTATTGATCCTTGATCCTAACCATCCTTATGACTAAGAGAGTTTAAAAGAGCTATGTATTGAAATATATTTAAATTTATAAAGTTAGTATGCTTTTGGATTCCTTGTTGCCTTTATGAAAGTGAGGTCATCCCGCACACTACACATTGTACTTAATGACAAGACCTTATTAATTTTAAAAAAATAGTGTAACTGTGAAATATGTCAGGATAAGAGTGGAGGGACCCACCATCCAAACTGTCCTCATCCTATTGGCACAAATAGGATAATAGTATTACAATAAGACAACCAACAACTTTATCTTGAGTTAGGTCTCATTTAAATTCAATTCGTATGGTATATTTTACCAAGAGATCTAGATACAACGAACGACTCTCACACATAAAGAGAGAGTACATCTGAACATGGAACATTTATTGTTAATCATTGATGGTAAAAATGGGGGAGTTGTTTTTATTATTAAATAATATAAATATCATTAAAAGCTTAATTTTTAACTTTATTAAAATATATAATTAATAATAAGTATAAATAACAAATTATATTATTATAAAGAATATATATTATAGATTTTTAATATAAAGTTAAATTGTAATTGATGATAATATTTGGTTTTATGTATGGGATTAAAGTTAAATGTTATTAAAAAACATATAATTTTATTGGAGGTAGCTTTAATAATGATTATACATGATATTGGTTTTTTTGTGCATATTATTTAGGTTGACACCGTCTTTCGGTCTTGAACTAATACCTAAAACTATTTTTGATTGGTTAAGAGCTTGCCTTCCTCAGACGTATGAAAACAAGGTAATGACCTAAGACCTAAAGGCATTTGGTAAGAACATAAGTCTGCCCCTTTATGGACCACCGATGAGTCATAAATAGAAACAAACACTGTCGATAGAAGGTTCTAATGGAATTCTGATTCGTTTACATCATAATTAATCATTAGTCATTTTTGTATTTTAATTATTTTTATAAATTTTAGCAATAAGCTAGTGATAATAAATATGAGATATAAGGAAATGAACCTGCATAATAAAAGATTTTAGAATAATACAAGATTTGTTGTAACAAGTTGTTCTAGTGGAATATCCATGGTAGTTTACAGATCATAATGGTACCATAGTAGTTTTCTTTGGGATTTTTGTAGGAAGTTGCAGGATCTAGGATTTGGCTTGAGAATGAAGTCGTAGAACCCTAGCCATGGTAGATGAGTCCATTCACAACAACCCTTGGGATGCAATGGAAGAGAGATTTGCGAGGTTGGAAGAGCAAGTTGCTAATATCTCTTGCAACATGGCCCTCTCGTGGTGGCTCTAACAAACACGTTTGGACCTTTCAGGGAGGTTGATGACTTTAAATTAGAAGTTGGATCGGATGAGAAACTAGTACATAGTGAAGACCAAGAAAATGAGTCAAAAAAGGAGCCCAAGAAAGAGAAATCAAGTTCCAATGTCATCACTCCTTCACAACCTTTGTTTAAAATGGAAGCTAAAGTGGACAATAGGCCCTATTAAGGTGAGACCCATGCTGTTAAGTTGAATCATTGGCTACAACAATTAGAAGTGCATTTCAATGTCCTTAATATAAACAAAGATTATAAAATTTTATTTGTCCGACTAAAACTAGAGGGCGATGCACTAACCTAGTGGGAAAACAACACAAAGACAATTGGGCTAGAGGGTGATACACTAGTAACTAAGTGGGAGGTGTTTAAAACCTTCATCAAGTACCAGTGTTACCCTATTGAGTATGTAGAGGACAAGTGGATATGTTGGCATCACTTCAGGCAAAGGCAAGGATAGAGTGTGCAAGAGTACACCACCGAGTTCAAGAAGATGGTGATAGTGTTGGTTATCTCTCTCAAGAACCCATATGTACTCCTCAAGTATCTAGTGGTTCTACATAGTCATTTACGAAAGTAAGTGATGCTCTTCAAACCAAAGACTGTTGATGAGGCCCGTGTGCAAGGATAATATCTGGAGGGGAGAACATAGTCCATAAGAAAGGATAACCAAGTGGTTCTAAACAAAAATACCACCAAGATGTTTTCAAGGAGGGGAAGAAGAAGTGGAAAGGAAAAGACAAGAAAATGACAACAATTTCACATCAATGAAAAGGTCCAAACAACCACTACAACCATTGCGATATTGATGGTCACATCGAAGATAACTGTTGGAAGCTACATCCATAGTTGAATCCAAAGAAGCATTAGATGGATGGCAAGAAGAAGAATACACTAGCCATAGATCAAACAACTTGGTAGAGAGAAACTAGGA
>ML801536.1:0-60503 GCA_009831015.1 Picea engelmannii | reverse complement strand
CAACCATTGCGATATTGATGGTCACATCGAAGATAACTGTTGGAAGCTACATCCATAGTTGAATCCAAAGAAGCATTAGATGGATGGCAAGAAGAAGAATACACTAGCCATAGATCAAACAACTTGGTAGAGAGAAACTAGGATGTGGATGAGAATATTGTCTGCACTTCATTGCACAAAGAGGTGAATCTCAATAGCCTTCATGACAAAGAAGAGGAAGAGATGAAAACACTCTTCCATATTAAGATACAGATAAAAAAGACCGAGGTAGATGCTTTATTCGATTTCGGATCATAGGTCAAACTCATAGTAGTTGATCTGGTTAGCAAGCTTGGGTTGGAAGTTCATGATCATTCTAGCCCATATCCATTGGGATGGGTAAAGAAGGATGCAAAACTCAAGGTCATGAAACAATGTAAGATCAATTTTTTTATAAGTGCAGATTTTATTGATGAAGTGGAGTTAGATGTAGTACCCCTTGATGTGTGTGGTGTAGTGTTTGAAATAGCCTACATGTATATGAGGGATACAATATTCATGTAGAGAGAAAACCAATACTGCCTAATCAAGGATGGGAAGTCTTACATCATTAACACACACAAAGTTAAATCCAAAGTCTCTCTGATAAGTGCCAACCAAACCAAACAATTGATCAATTCTAGTAATAAATATGTATATATTTCCTTAAGAGTTAATCAACTAGGTGATGGATCAGTAAGAGTAAAGGCATCCCTAGAGGGATGTACTAAAGAGTAGAAACATCACTTGGAGAAGTTGTTGTAGACATATCGAGGAGTGTTCCAGAAGCCTAAAGGGTTATTTCCTACGAGGGAAGTGGAGCATGAGATACAATTGTTTCTTGACTCTCCATTACAAATATTGGGCTATACATGTAGTCTATTATGGAAGCAGATGAAGTGAAGAAACAATTGTAACAATTGTAGGAGTAGGGAGTAATTTTACCAAGCACCTAATCTTGTGGGTCACCTATCATCATATTACCCAAGAAAGGTGTGACTTGGAAAATGTGTATTAGCTACATAGATTTGAATAAGATCACACTCAAGAATCGATATCCTCTGCCCATGATCGTAGATCTGTTAGACCGATTGTAACATGCCAAGTACTTCACCAAGTTGGATCTCAAATCTAGATACCACCAGGTATGTTTTAAATAAGAGGACAACTAGAAGTCTGCCTTCAAGACAAGGCAAGCTCTGTATGAATGGTTGGTCATGCCTTTTGGTTTATGTGATGCACCAACTACATTTATGTGATTGATGAATGATGTATTGCATCCATATTTAGATTCATTTGTAATAGTTTATTTGGATGACATAATGGTTTATAGCTCTACCCAGGAAGAACACATTTCACATCTGATGCAGGAGTTAGATACTTTGAAAAAGTTGCTCAATAGTCATTGGTTTATTTGGGGTACATGATTGATGGAGGGGAACTCAAGATAGCTCATGTAAATATGGATGCCGACATAAAGTGGCCAATTCCTACTAATTTCATTTAATTTAGGATCTTTGTTATGGTAGTGCAATACCTACAAAATTCATTGCATCCTTTTCAACGATAGTCACACCACTCCATGCCATAATAGGTAGTGGTAAGAGTTTCTAGTGGGGAAAGAATCAATAGAAAGATTTCGATCAATTGAAACATAATATTGGTCAAGAACTAGTCATTGCATTGCCTAACTTGAAAAATCCATTTGAGTTGGAGATGAATGGAAGTGGATATGCTATGGGAGTGATTTTGATGCAGGGAGGTAAGTTGGTATGCTATCATTCTGAGATGTTTCATGGGGGAGTCTTGAACTACCTTACATATGATAAGGAACTCTATTCCTTGGTTCAAGTTGTTAAGAAGTGGAAGCACTATCTGATGGGAAAGGAAACCATAATGTACAATAATCACCAACCACTATAGTATTTGTAGGGCTAAAGTAAGCTTCATTAAAAAACTAGACATTACAAGTGGATGGGGTTTTTGCTGCAGTTTCATCTAGTCATCGAATATAAGAAGGGAAACACTAATAAGTTGGTGGACATGCTTTCAAGGCCACCCATATCCAATATTACAACTTTTGGAACTCTTATGCACATGGATCCTTTTACCCTTGAAGCATACAAAGAGGTATACATAGAATGAGGACTTTAAAGAGGTGTTTAAATAGCTGCAAGGCCATATTCACGTAGAATAAGGTGACAATAAGGCTGGCTATCATCTCCAGAATGGGTTTCTCTACAAGATAGACAAACTTTGTGTCCCTTTACGTGAAATATTGTAGCGTATTAGAGAGGCTCACACCTCCAAAGTTGCTGGGCATTTTGGTGTTGGGAAGATAATTTCCAACTTACAAAGGTATGTGCATTATCTCAACATGCAGTAAAATGTTGCTCGATATTTTAGAGGATGTATACTTTGTTGGACCATTAAGACTAGTAATAGAAAGAAAGGTTTATACCATCCCTTACTTGTACTCATTCAACCTTAGGAAAGCATTTCCATGGATTTTGTGGGTGGCTTGCCAAAAAATAAGAAGGGACACGACTATTTATTTGTGGTAGTTGACAAGTTCATCGAGATGTGCATTCTTATGCCTTGTAAAAATACCATCAAAGGACAACAAGCAACAAACATGTTCTTCGAACAAGTCTGGGTGCACTTTGGGATACCAAGGAGCATCATCTCAGAAAAGGATACCAAATTTATTAGTTCCTTTTGCATTACACTTTGGGAAAATATGGACACCAAGTTGAAGATATCTACAACTTTCCATCCACAGAAAAATGGCCAGACAAAAGTAGTCAACGAGACTTTGGTTCACCTTTTTAGGGGTTACGATCATAAGCATTTAAATACTTGGGATGCAAATCCGATTTATATTCAACACTCATATAATGAAACAATCCATACTTCTATTGGTAAGTCCCCTTTTGAAGCTTCTTTGAGTATTTTCCGCCTTCACCCTTAAATAATGTATATGGACAACAAGCACCGAGGGAAGACATCACATGAGAAGAATTGAAAGAAGAGAAATTTGTTGAAAATATTATGCATATCCATTTGCAAGTACATGATACATTGAAGTACTCACATGAAAGGTACAAAGATCGACATGGTCAACATAGAATTGAGAAAACATTTAAGATGGGAGATAGAGTTTGGTTGCAACTAAACAAAGAAAGGCTACAGGGTCTTGGTAAGAAGATAAAGGCTCTACGGTATATCCCTTTTGAGGTATTGAAGAAGGTGGGTGATAATGCCTATAGACTTAGTCTACCCCCATATATGTGCATTTACTTAGTTGTGAATTTGGAAATTTTGAGACTCTATGAGCCTTCCATGTTGGATTTGGAAATTGAGGAGATTTCTAACTACCATAGAGGAGTCAACACCAAAATCTTAGGCATAGTTGATAGAAGATACCATTTTGTAGAAGAAGTCCAGAACTACCAGACAAGGGAAGCACGACCTTTGGCAGATCATGTTTAAAGGACAACTACCAGGAAAGGAAAAATGTTACTTCAAGGAGAAAGTAGAGGAAAAATTTCCTCACCTCATCCAGTAAAAGATTTTTGGAATTGGATTGCAAGGCCCATTTTAGTAGCAGGTCCTAGTTTGGAGATTTGGGGTCTAGAACCTTCTAGAGCCATTTTGAGGCATCAAATGACACTTTTTGGGGTCAATATTTTGTGAGCATATCTCACAACCCCTCAACATTGTTCTATACATCAATACCTTTCCAATGGTGTGAAAATCACCTCAATCGAAGTTAGTATGCAGAAGTTATGCCTCCCGCAAGTTGACCTACCTTGTTGATCACCATGACACTGTGTGGATGCCATGTGAGCCCCCATTACTCATGTGTGGTGCTAGTCATGTGTGGACTTTCAAGCATATTCTATAAGGTCCAAAACCCTAACACTAATTGAGGTTTGAGGTAATTCCTAACCCTAGATGTATATCAGACTATGTTAAATACTGGGCCGCCGGGAGGAGAGGGAGTTCCATTCTTTTAACATTATAATTGTTCCATAGTTGAACAAAGAATCTAGGAAGAGCATAACAAAGGAGGAAGAAGATTTTGTAGTATCCATTCATGCCAAAGTGTCAAAGGCAACTCCATAGTGAGTACCCCTTTCGTTGTATTTGCATTTTCATAATTGAAGAAAAGCTGAGAGCAAATCATATGTCTCACCTTTTAGCTAGGTTTTCTTCTGTATGGGGCCTCCTAGGATACATATTATGTTCATTTGTTTGGATGGTGTGTTTATTTGCTTGTTCTTTCAGTTTTGTTTTTCAATTATTTTCTTAAATTTGAGTAATAAGCTAGTGATAATAATTCTAAGATGTAAGGAAATAAACCTGCATAATAAAATATTTCAGAATAATACAAGATATGTTGTGACGAGCTATTCTGGTGGAATATCCATGGCAATTTACAAATCAACTTGTAAGAAAGAACATGCTTTTGCTATTTCTTTAGCAGAAGTAGAGTATTGAACAACATCCAATGCAAGTCAAGAATCCATGTGGCTTAGACATATCCTTTTAGAGTTTGGATTCTTGCAGTAGCATCTAACCCACTCTGGTGCGATAATCAGAGTGCCATTCAACTCACCAAAGATCCAATGCAACATTAGCTTAACAAACACATTGAAATACACATGCATTGCATCATAAAGCTTCTTTCAGATCACGTTCTTGAAGTACATTATTTCCATGTAGATGATCAAGTTGCAGACATTTCACAAAGACTCATAGAAGTGGAGTTTTCCAAACTATAGGCTCTAATGCTTCCTTCYTTCTCCTATTGTGTCACCTTTGTAAATCCTTCAAAGCTATCCCAAGTTATTCTTAAGGGGAGACATTAGGATATTTAGACACTTAGGAGTTAGTTAAGATCAACTTGGTTTAATGCGTCTTTATGTAAAGTGTGTTTCTTTAGTGTGCATTCGTAATTATCTAATCCGATGGTCACAATTACATTGTAGAGATAAAGTGATCTAATGGTTCACGATACTAATGACTATTGATCCATGGTTTAACACTCGATTGGTCCACGATCTCTATTTAAAGAGCATGGAGGGTCATTTGCTAATCATTGATTGTGAGAAAATCACATGTAAAATGTTTTCCTTTTGCATTAATATATTGCCTCAAGTGGTCGCATTGGCTGTAACATTAGATTGTTTCCGTGTTTGAGGGTTTTAATCATGTAATAAACTGGTGTACTAATTTTTGATTTGTTTGTATGAGTGGTTTCCTTAAAACATTCGACCTATGTGGATATACCCCATTTATAAAAAACAAACTAACAAAGAATAACGGTTATGGGAAGCCATTGAGGAAGGTAGATAGGCCAAGAATATAGAAGACCAACCAACAGAGGTAGTTACAACCCAAGTAGAAAATAAAAGATAATAATTGATAAGGGAGAAGAGAGTGCTCTAGAGGTGAAAACTATGAGTAAATGATGCCATGGCTTGTGACCTAGTAGCCTAACGATATTTGTAATGTGTGAGAGAGAGGGTGTAAAGAAGACGTTGAAAACATAATTATTATAATTGAACATGCATAATAAAAATAGGGAGAAAATGATCAATAATTGACAACCATTTTTCCTTTTGGGGCTTCCACTTAAATCTCTGCGTTGATGAGATAAATGTTGTGTTATTGATTTTTGAGCTATTATAAACTCGTTTATATGAATTATTAATGTTATATAATCACTTGAGTTTCTATTGTGTGAGTTTGTGTTGTAGGAGGTCAAACCTCTATACATAATAAAAACACAAAGATACATTGTGAATCATCATTGAGTTGTGAGATTGTTATGAGCATTCCTAAAGATAACATGACAACTTTCAATACTTATTTACTTTAACTTTTCCATGATATGTTAGCCAACAATTTCTTTTGTGTGCAAAATTGTTATCATTGTCTATGGTGGAAACAAATCCATCCTAAAAAAATTTATTCTAAACAATCATGGTAGGTAGGAAAATACTACATCCACTTTGTAACTTCATCAGATATAACTTCATCAATGACATGGTTTTATTCCCTCTATAAATTTTGATACAATAGGAATATCAACACCTACAAATCATTTCTTTCCCCTCTATAAATTTTGATACAATAGGGAAATCAACAACTACAAATCAAGGGATCCACTTCTACAACCACCACTATAAACCTACCCTAACCTTCATTAAAATTGACACGACACCATGAGATGGAGTAATGTGATCCATGAATCAAACCTAGGTTATAAACTTGCAAACACCCAACAACTTCAAACATGTTGATTGTTATACTCTTGTGATCTACATGGGCTCTCTATATTGCTTTAACTGAGACATGAATTAGTTTTGGGAGGGATCCAATCACCTCCTATTAATCCTAACCATCCTAATGATTAACAGTTTAAAAGCTCTGTATTAAAATATTTTTAATTTTATAAAGTTGTATGCTTTTCGATGCATTAAAAAGCTCTGTATTAATATATATTTAATTTTATAAAGTTGTATGCTTTTCGATTGCATTGTTGCCTTTATGAAAGTGAAGCCATCTCGAGCTGTACACATTGTACTTAATGATAAGACCTTATTAATTAAAAAAATGGAGTTACTTAATGATAAGACCTTATTAAGACCTAAAAAAAGGAGTTACTTAACGATAAGACTTTATTAATTTAAAAAAATGGAATTACTTAATGATAATACCCTATTAATTTAAAAAAATGGAGTTACTTAAGGCTAAGACCTTATTAATTAAAAAATGGTCTTACTTAATGATAGGATCTTATTAATTAAAAAAATGGAGTTACTGTGAAATATGCACTACATAGTGAAGGGACCCACCATCCACTCTACCCTCATCCAATTGGCACAAATATAATAATAATATTACAATAATACAACCAACAACTTTATCACGTGTTAGGTTTCATTTAAATTCAATTCATGTATCTTTTACTAGGAGATGTACATACAACGAACAAATAAAGAGTGAGTACATTTGATCATAATGAAACATTTTTTCACATAAATAGAGTACATCTTCTTACTACAATTGAAACATTTATTGTTAATCATTGATGGAATTTGATACTAAAAATGTTGGAGTTGTTTATTGTTAAATACCATAAAAGAAGAAGTTAAAATGACAAGTAAAACGTAAATTTCAACTTTATTGTAATTATTATTAAATATAATAAAAAGTTATATTATCATAAAGAATATATTGGAAATTTTGTTTTTAAATGTGGAGGTTATTCAAACATAACCTTGTTTCAAATTAGTATAGAATAAGTTAGACGAGATTTTTTTTCTTTACTTGGAGGAGGATGTGGCTGCTCAAAGATGGAGAGCGCGGGAGGAGGGCTAGGGTTTTGCAGTGTGAGGAAAAGAGTGTTTTTAGCCACATTGATACACAATCAAATTACTTTGGAATCAATAAACTCATCAACCCTCTCTTTTACTCATCCATCTCTGACATACATGGCAGGGCATGTCAGGGTTACTGGATGTGGATTGGGAAGATGAAGATGTTCTTTGGGATAAAGAGGGTATTTTCATTTCTGATGAGGCATATAGATAAATGTTTGCTAGACAAAGTGGACCATTGACACACTTACAAGAGACGACATATGTGTCATTTTCAAGATCTAATAGTCAGGTAAATGCGTTGGAGAAGGAGTCATGCTTTTCTAGAGAAGGTTTATCTATGGTAGAAGGAAGTCCCAAAAACCCTAACACAAAGTGGAGTGCTCCTCACAACCCTCAGTCTGGGAAGTTTTCTAGTGATTATGTAGTGCCCCGAATTTATTTTGGACAAGCAACCAAATCCAAACGACAACAACATAGTTTATAGATTCATAATGGCAGACCTAGTTTTATTCTAGGGAAGGATGTTACAATGAGCATAGTGGCAAATCTCTCCTCGAAGGCGCTAGTTGAAAAATTCTTTTACATAAAAATGGAGAAATTTAAGCTTAAACAATGGATTCAATAGGAATGGAAGTCGAAGGGTGGATATTTCCTCCGTTTCAGTCTTCTTTCCAATCATTGGATTATTTTTAAATTTTCTTCTGAGGAAGATCTTGCAAAAATACTGGAAAGTCCCTGGATTATAGATAGAGGTGTCCTAATGTTAAAAAGATGGGAACCATGGTTTAATCCCTTTTCAGAGTCCTTTAGGAAAATATGTTTATGGATGTTGCTCCCTGATTTTCCTATTGAGCTTTGGGATGTAAATTTTTTTAAAGGTTTAGGGGATCTGGTTGGCAAATTTATATACTTTGATGAAAAATCCTTGAGATGGAACAACAAAATATTGGCTTGGATTTTGGTGGAAATGGATATAGAGTTGGGTCTTCTAGAGGATATAGAAATCTTAACAAAGCATGGGTCCTATATTAAGGTTCTAGATTATTGGAGAGAACTTTTCCGGTGCCACTTTTGTAGACAGATTGGATATATCAAAGAAAAATTTCCATGCCTGGTCGGGGAAAAGTTTCATTAAGAAGTGGTCGAGGTTGACTCTGAGAAAGTTTTGATTCTACCTCAATTGGAATGCGATCCTGCTTCCAATATAGACAAGAACTCCTTTCTGAGTAAGATGCGAACCTTTTTTCCATCTTTTTTAAACTCCCTGTCTATCAATGATATTAGGACTCTCACACATAATGAGGATTGGTTAGTGGAAATTTTTGGTGGTTTTCAGAGCCTTGTTATGGAGAAATTAGAAAAATTTCATGTTGAAGAGTCTTTAGTTGATAAGAGTTCAGAACCTCCTCATGATACCCAAAACCCTAGTAGGGTTTCATCAAAATAAGTTTCTCCTGGTGGAGGTCTCTTCCTAGATCCAAACTTGGACCTTTCCCTTGCAGAAAAACTTTTTACTTCCTGAGACCAACCTGTAGATGTTATTTTTAGGGGGAATGTTGGAGAGATTGTTCCTAGTGGTATTATTTTTGAAGCATGAGGGAACCATTTTGCTTCTTTTGATACTCAAACAAAAGACTTTACATGTGATGTTGGACCTTCATATGAGGTGGATATAAGGAAGCTCTGTCAAGAACCCCGCTTCATGTTTACAATAAGGAAGAAGAAGAAAATTTACATGGAGACAGGTCCAATATTACTATAAGGAAAAAGCCTTCAAAGAAGGTTACTAAAAGAAAGGAGTCAATTGCTATTGAGGGAGGTCCTGCACCTATCTTTCCTGTATAGGATCCTCCTTTTTTGGACCCCCTATCATCCCCTAGGGCGCTTAGATCACATAGGCCCGATGTAGGGGATTCAATATGATTGTTCTCTCTTTGAACCTATGTGGGGTTGGGGGAGCCTCGAAGATATTAACCTTAAAGAGGTTAATATAGACTGTATCCCTTGATATCATTTTTTTACAAGAAACAATGGTCCACTGTGTTAGAGCTAGAGACTTTTTCTTAAAATGTTGTCCCTCGTGGAATTGTGCAGTGACTAACTCTTTTGAGCTCTAATGGGGTTTGATATCGGGCTGGAACCCTTTGAAAGCGTATTTTCATGCTTTCCACATCTCTGTTGGCATTCTATTGGAAGGTCGTATTAAGGATTTTTCCTCTCCTTTGAAACTTTTAAATTGCTATGGGACCTATAAAGATAGATTACCTTTTTGGAAACGTCTGGAGGACTCTGGGTTTCTAAAGGAAGATAACTTAATCATTAGAGGGGATATTAATCTAACTCTTTCCTTTGGGGAGATTTGGGGTAATCGAGCTAGACTTGATCCCATATTCGATTTTTTCTCCTCTTTGTTTTCTTCAGCATGTATTGACATAGCTCCAAGCTAGATTAGAGCAAACTTGAAGAATGGGCGTTTTGGTACATATGTGATTTCAAAAAAACTTGATCACTTTATCATGAATGTAAATATGTTGGGGAATGTGAACAGGTGTAGATCTTGGGTTATGTACTCTTTTGTATCAGATCATAATCCAGTTTGCTTCCAGTTTGAAGATTTGAAAGATCCTTTATATTTCCTTTTAAGTTCAACCACCTTGGTTGCTGGAATCAAATTTCAATCTGTTGGTTAGGTCAACATGGTTATCTATGAGTTTGTGGAAAGATAACTCAACTATGAACCTGATTATGCATAAACTTAAAAAATTAAAAGAAGTTGTGGCTTCCTTGTAGAAAGAAAGGAAAAAATTGTTATAGGCTGAATTGACTGAACTTGAGCAGATGTTAGATAAGATAGTGCAAAGGTTTCCTTCTCATATTTTTCCTCCATAAATTAAGGAGGGAGTATTATCCTTGGAAAAAAGAAAAGTTAAGCTAATAAAATTTGAAGAAGAGTCTTGGAGACTTACAAGCAGAGCTATCTGGTTGAAGTGTGGGGATAAGAATACTAATTTTTTTCATAAGTTTGTTGAGAATAGAAGAAATTTTAACACTATTTAGGATGTGGTGGATGATGAGGGAAACTTACAACATTCTCAGGTAGAAATCAAAGTTGCAGCTCACTATTTCTTCAGATCACTTTACAGAGCAAAGGATAGGGAAGACACTCTAACTCAACTCAATGTACTTAAAGAAATCCCAAAATTTTTCTCGGATGAGGAAAGTGATGAGGTTGGAAATCATGTTACTCTTCAGGAAGTTGATAAAGTCATAGAAACGATGCCAAAGGACAAAAGTCCTGGTCTTGATGGATGGATCCAAGAATTGTTCCATCAGTTTTTTGACATAATGGGTTTAGATCTTTTGAATGCTGTTAAAGAATCAAGAACATCTGTTAAGGTGTGTGGGTCTTTAAATTCTACTTTCTCGACTCTTATTCCAAAGGAATCCAAATCAAGTTCTTTTAATAAATACATACCTATTGCTCTCTGTAACTTTGTATACAAATTTATTACTAAGATCATTGCCTCCAGGATTAAAGAAAAACTGGCTTCTTGTATTTCAGTTGAAAATTTTGTTTTTTTAAAAGACAAACTTATCTCTGATGCAATAGGCCTCACACAAGAGTGTTTGCATTATTCCAAAGTTAAGAAGTTGTCCTCTTTAATGTTGAAATTGGAATTAAAGAAAGCTTATGATAAAGTCAGTTGGAGATTTCTAAGAATGTTGTTGATTCAGATTGGTCTCAAATTGAAGGTTGATCAATGGATTATGGGCTGTGTCACAAGTGCAAACTTTGCAGTTCTTATCAATGGATCTCCAACATGTTTTTTTAAAGGATTCATGGGTTTAAGGCAAGGATGTCCTCTCTTTCCTTTGATTTTTCTTCTAGTAGTAGAAAGACTCAACAGGTTGTTGAAAAAAGACAAGGCAAAGGGCCATTTCTCAGGGTTAAAAGTGTCTAATGGATTGATTATCACCCACTTATTGTTTGTGGATGATGTTCTCATCCCATGTATTAGTTCAATTGAATAATGGTCTGAACTAAAGAAGCTCATAAATACTTTTTTCCTTTCCACATGCATGGCAGTTAATTGTCATAAATATTGTTTTATTTATAACAACTTGGAGGAAGCAAAAATTGAAAAATTGCAGGATATTCTTGGGATTCCTTTAGTACATTTGGACTGTGGTCTAAAGTACTTAGGTTTCTTTCTTAAGCCAAATAATTATAAAATCATAGATTGGAAATGGCTTCACTAGAGAATTGAAAAGAGGATCAATCACTGGTCTTATAGGTGGCTCTCATTAGGATGTAGACTTCTTCTCTTAAAATCCGTTTTACAAAATATCCCTGTTTATTAGTGTCCTTTGGAAAAAGTCCCGACCACTATCATGACGAGAATTATAAAGGTCATGGAATTTTTTTATGGAGAGGAGCAAGGAAAACATCAGGATTTCACCTTGCTAAATGGGATTTGATCACAAAACCAAAATATTTAGGTGGTTGGGGAATTAGAAACCTTGATTGGTTTGGTCGTGCATTAGCAACAAAATCCTTATGAAGAACTTTGTTCAGATCAGGTTTGTGGAATGTTGCTCTGAGACAGAAGTACCTAAAAGGCATAGATGTTGTTTTTTGGTTGAGATATGAAGCTTATAGTTTTCCGGTTGCTTCTTTGTTTTGGAAGAATCTAATGTTGTCATTGCCTCTTTTGAAGAAGTGGATTTCTTGGAATGTTGGCTCAAGATCCAAAGTCTTAATTGGTTTAGGTCCTTTTGCCGGGAGTGGTTCTCATTACATGCTTTCATCAGGTCTTTTAAGACATTTACATTCTCTTAATGTTTTTTCCCTTGCGCATATCAAACATTCTTCTTCCTTAAATTCTTTAGGTTCAATTGATTGGTTATTACCCAATGATCTAGGATTGGAAGGTGATATGGCTTTGGAATGGGAGTCATAATTATCTTTTATCAAGCGTAATGGCATTTTCCTGAGTAATGAACAAGACAAAATCGTTTGGACATGGAACAAGACTACATGTGATGCCATTGTCAAGTTTGATTATAAAACATTGGTAGACATGCATACGAAAGAGGAACCCAAATGGTGGTTTAAAACTATTTGGAAACCACATATTCCTGTCAAAATTATATTATTTGTTTGGTTATGCCTGCAAAATCGCATTCTCACAAGTGAAAATTATAAGCTTCGTGGAGGTATTGGCCCTTTTGTTTTCTTCCTTTGTTTGAGGAATGATGAAACTACACAACACATTTTAGTAGATTGTGAGGTATCTCAATATATTTGGAAGGACGTATGTTCTATATTAAAGCTTCAGGATATCTGGATTTCACACCCACTAGTGGATAATTTGAAGACTTGATTTATGGTCTATCTGAAGCATAATATGGTCCCCTTTTCTATTCTCTGGGGCATTTGGAGGTACATGAATAAAATTTTGTTTGAAAATGCTACTAGGAATGTTGATGGTTGAAATTTTATGGCCATTAATGAGGTCCCTATTTATGCCGATGGAGATAAGTTCACATACATTTTAAATCCGATTTATTTTGGCCATAATCGAATTGGATTTTTTGATGGAGCTGATACATGTTTTTCAAGTGGTGTTGGCATAATGTTAAAACTGAGTAATTCTCATTTCTTTAAGGCAAATCTGGTTATTGATACATGCACTAATATCATAGTAGAGTTAGTTGGTTTGTGGGGTTTGCTTTTTTTCTCACTCAGGTTTCATATTTTAGACTTGATGGTTGTTGGTGATTCAAAGGTCATCCTGGACTGGTTTGCTGGTATTTCTTCCTTGAATTTTCTCTCATTACAGTGTTGGAAGAGAAAGACTTTGGAGCTCAAAGATGCTTTCAATTTGGTTCAATGCTTCCATATACACATGTCTTTCAACACCGTGGAAGATAATATTTCTAAGTTTGCTTTGGATAAGCAGGTTGAGAAGATGTTTTATGGAGAATTCCTTGATGGTTATGTAGCCAATGCTGGCTCCTTCAATGTTTTTTGAGCACATGAATTGGTCTTATCCCTTTTGCAGTATATGTAAACATTTTTTTGGTCTTGTATTTTCTAGACTTTGTAGTCTTCTAAGATATCATGTTATAGTCAAGGTGAAGTTGTCCTAGTATATGTCTATAAGTGATGTTTTTTCAAATAGATAGAAGACACTTTGAAAACAATAGTCATGGCTATTGTCTCTAACTATTTATTTTGTATTAGAAAGTTTCTTTTGATTCTAATGAATATCATCGAAACTGCTTTTTCCTTTGGAAAAAAAATATTAGAATTTTTGTTTTATATGAAGATAAATGATAAGCGATGATAATATTTGGTTTCATGGGTGGAATTAAAGTTAAATGTTATTAAAAACATATAATGTTATTAAAAGTAGTTATAGTAATGACCAAGTTATTGACTTTCTTGCACACACTATTTAGGTTGAAGTTCCTTCTCTCATATGAACAAAAGTTTACTCTTTTATGGACCACTAATAGATCATATATAGAAGTGAGTGATAGTTGTCCCTCACTAACAATTAACAACTGAATTATAATAAGTTTTACCACTTAAAAAAAATAAAATCACAACTTATTCAAAGTTCTAATCAAATTTTCAATTCAATTTAATTATAATGAAATTCAAATTCAATTACATCTTAATTAATCATTAACATTACTTAATCTTTAAAATCAAAATTATTATTTCAATTTTTAAAACATATTAATTTAATTCTTAATTTAATTTAAAACATATTAATTTTAATTATTTCAATTTTTAAAACATATTAACTAAATTCTTAATTTAATTAAAGACATATTAATTTTAAAATATATTAAGTAAATCATATGCATAGTTAAAGTTTATCTTATTGATGTAACCCATAAAACCATCACCTACGTTTGAACAGGAGATAAACTTTGACAAAACCTTAATTTCAAAGTACAGTGTTTTTCTTAAATGATACGCCATGAAGCATAGCTAGGTAAAGAGGAGGAGCTAATATAAGCTAAAAGCGACACAATCTGAATAATAAATATAATTTATTATTTGAAAAAATTTAAGAATATTTTTTCAAATTTATAGATAATATTTTGAAGAATTATATTGATGTAAATTTGTGTGTTATATATATATATATATATATAATAAAATAAAATAAAAGTAGATTCTTATATTAATGACATATGTAAATTGTACAATGATTGAGTCACTTGTTCCATCACAAATGGGAAATTAGAATAGGTGGCTTTTAGATGTTCTGAGATTGACGCATCATTCTATATGTTGTCACTGTTTAAACAAAAAATCTTACACAAAATTCCGCAGCCTATCTGCTTGGACAAAAATGTTTGTACAGTAATCAGACGATCTTCTATTGACAAAACTACATAAATAGTGTATGAAAAAACTGCATGATCTTCTATATTGCGGCTGTGATAAACTAAACCATTAATCCTGTGAGTATAATTGACAAAGAACCATAACCTGGAGACTTCACTCCATTGTCGAGCCTGGTTGTCCATGAATTGTGTAGAGTGGGGTGAACCGTTGGCCGCATGTAGGGCATCTGGCGTGCGTAGGAGCATATGCTAATGCGTCGAATAAAATGTCCATCCTTTGGCCAAGGATGATCTAAGAGTGCATTTGATTGTCTTGTTTCTGCCTGATTTCGAAGAGGAGTTGAAGGTGCTCCTCCGTGAGGCGGTTAACAAATTGTTGAGGTTGATCCTCCTTCTCTTCCTTGTTTGCTACCTCTGTGGTGATTTCGTTGGATGCCGCTGCATTTTCCTCCACTTTCCAGCTTGGGGGGATTTCCTCCTCCACCATACATCTTCCATCGTCATAGTAGGGGGGGGGGAAGAGATTGGTGTCCAGAGGAGGGCGTGCGCACGAAGGTGGCGCCTCCTCTTTAACCGAGCTCAGGCCAGAAGAGGGGTAGACGGAGGGATGTGTGCATAGGAGGAGGACGCTTCCTCCTTTACCGCGCTGACGCCAAGGAGCTGAGGAGGAGCAGACTGAGGAGACTCATGTGACCTTTGGTTGGTGTGTCGAGGGCTTGCGAAATGTGCAATAAGATCCTGTTGGGAGGGGGAGAGACTATTGCGATGGGAGAGGGTGTTGTAATAACGAACACCCCTCTTGGATTTCCCTCTTTCCCTGGGCATGCTGGCGAGTGTATGGAGGTGAGGGGCTGCGGGAATGGAGGCTGAGAGAGGGTGCTGAGAGGCTCGGGAGGAGGCAGAGGTGCTGAGAAGGAGCTTAAGGGGAATGGGCATGTATGGCGAGTGGAGGGTATCAGAGCCAGGGAGGATGACACTGGTGCTCAGGAAAAAACCAGAGAGAGCAACTATGCTAGAGCTCTTGGGAGAGCTGAAGAGTAGGGAAGGAAGAATGCACCAAGGCGAATGGAGAATGAAAGAGTACACCAGGGTAAGATCCCAATTGTCTCCCTTATCACCATTGAAGCCTGAGTTGACAACCCTGATCGCCATTGAAGCTGAGTTGACAGTCAACCTGGTGCTGGTATGCCTGGCTTGGCTAGCTCGTGCAACCATTAACCTAACCAATCTAGCCAGGCACACTACCATTACTCTCCTCATGGTGTGAGCCATGGGGGAGTTAATATCGATGAACTGGCGACCGAGGTTAATAACTCCCCTGGCTACCCGGTGCTAAGTGTCCTCGAACTTTCTCCAAGTGATACTCCATTCAAAGAAAAATTTAAATGATATATTAATAATACATTGATCATAATAAATTAAATTAGCTCTTTAATTTAATTAAGTAACCATATTATAGTTATATATTAATTAAAAACTAGATTTGAAATATTTGAATTATAAATTTATTATTATATTAAAAAAATAAAAGAATTACGAAGAAAATAAAATTGTAAGATAATATAAATTATTTAAAATGTTAAATATAATGTATTTCATTATTTATTAGTGATATATAAACATATATGGAATATGTGAAATAAGAAACAATTAGTGTATTCGAATTTCAAAACAATAAACATTTTTATTTATTAATGCAATATTTTTAATTTTTTTAAAGTATTTTTCTATGTTTCAAAGATAATCCACAATATCAAATACATTATAAAGGTAGTAAGTTTAGAGGCTTTATCCCTATTTTTTTTTTGGTAATTCAAAACATTCAAACACTCAAATCAACATACAAGATTAAAGTTTAATATAAGATAAATTCTTTAAACATAAAATTTTAAACTTTCATACATAATTTTAATTTTTTTATTTTATTTAAACAAGAATGGGTATATTTGTTTTATATTTTTTTTTTTAAAATTTTTTTTAGTATTTTTCTATGTTTCAAAGATGATTCACAATATCAAATACATTAGGTAATAAGTTTAGAGGCTTTATCCCTATTTTTTTTTGGGTAATTCAAAACATTCAAACACTCAAATCAACATACAAGATTAAAGTGATTAAAGTTTAATATAAGATAAACATTTTAAACATAATTTTTTAAAATTTCATACATAATTTTAATTTTTTTATTTTATTTAAATAAGAATGGGTATATTTGTTTTAGAAAATTGTTGTAATTGCATTGTTTAACACTATAATACATATAGGAGAGGATTATCCAGCAAAACATTATGAGATATGTCTAAATTTTGAAATTGTTAGTCTATAATAACAAAACAAAACTTCACCTCAAATCCTGCTAGCGCAATCGGTTTCGATGGGCCTCATTATGTATGGTGACCCAAGGTCGAAACTTGCAGTAGTAAGGATACACCTAAAAACCCACCCATGCTAAGGGTTCATGTGGCCCAGGCCGGGTGCAATCCCTAAGTGATTTTGATGGCTTAGATGCCCCTGGGTTGTTGTTTCTCCACCAAAGGTTAGTTCCATAGGTCAACAGACAAACTAGCAAAAAAAAAAAAACCCGACATAGGATTTTTTTTAAGCTATTACAAGTATATTCGAACAAATACTCCTAAATTCAAGAAAACTTTAAAAAACATTAGATATTACTAAATAAAACCATGTTGGCTGCAAGACTCCTCTTGGTTCTCTTAATTAATCTTCCACATCCCCTTATTGTTATTCAATTGTCTCCTCTATTTTAACCTCCTCCACTATAGACCCAATAAACAACCTAGCAATTACGGAGCAGAGAAAGACTAAACACACTGGAACAGAGACCTTGAGAAGTGCACCTCAAGATTCCCCTGACAAGTTCTAGGGTTACTATGCTAGCCGCCATGGCCTCGGGCTCAGGGGATCCCCCCCAACCCTCGCCACCGCCTAATCTTGCATCGTTTCAGACATTGATCTCCTCCTATTCAAAATCTGCCAAAGGTTCCCATCCCTCCAGATTCATCAAAAGGCTAGAAGCAATCCCAAAAGTGTCGGTCCATTCTCCCTCCTTGAGACCATTTTCTCTCCGACTGGCCGAAAACGGTTTAATAGGGAAATTCACCGGACTCTGGCCATCCCCTAAATCTATGGCTCTATGGCTGGAGCAGAATTGGAATAAAACAATCAAAGAACAACTTTCTCCAGCTTTCTGTGGAAAGGGTTTCTACGTTTTTCTCTTTGAAAACAAAGCAGATCGAGACCTGATCTTCAGGAATGGTCCGTACTTCATGGGAACCAGAGGGATGTATCTAAATAAATGGACTTCGAACTTCAATCCAGAGAACGAAATCCCCTCTGCTGTCCCAGTATGGGTTAGGCTCCCCTTCTTACCCCTACACTGTTGGAACGACGAAACAATAAAAAATATAGGCAACGCTCTGGGAAGGTTCATCGATCGAGTCGAACCACGAGATGGACTGTAGTCTTGTGCAAGGTTATGTGTTGAAGTGGATCTAGAAAAAGGGCTTCTAGAAGCAATAAAACTCATCCTGGATGGGTGGTCTTACATTCAAACAATGGATTATGAACAACTCTCATTTAAGTGAAACTATTGTCATGAATACTACCACTTTGCCAAAAACTCCCTAAGGCGACCCAGGAGCATCCAGAAAACAAGGCCCCTGAGCAGTGGCAAAAAGAAAAACGAAAAAAAAAATGGTGAATAGGGCAGGAAACCCGCAACAAGACAGAAAAAATAAACTCCAGACCCCCCTCGCCAAGTAAAGGGAAAGCTACAATAGAGATAGAAGATGAAGCCGAAAGCAGCAAGAACAAGTTTGAACACTTGGAAAATATGGATCCAGAGTTGATTAGCTCAAAGGAAAACACAGAAGAAAGCACCCCTGACCAAGTTGCGGTTCTTGAGATTCTCCCAGAAGATCCATACCCCCAACACCAAGTTATTCATCAATCACAGGAGGAAGACAGTCAAGAAGAATGTGGAGAATAAATAGATGTAGAAATTCCAAAGAACATTCCAACCACGAAACCAGGAAGGAGAACAAATAAAGAAAGAAGAGAGAAAGCGACTACTCAGGACAAAGATCTAGGAACCCAACCAACATTGTAAGAAATCCTCAAGAAAGAAGGGAAAAATGGAAAACCCCAACCAGCGAAGGGGCAGTCTCAGCCCACGAAGGGAGGGGCATCAAAGCACAATAGTAAGTAATGAAGGTAGTCTCCTAGAATTGTAGAGGTCTGGGACAGAGGGAAAAAAAGGAAGCCATGGGAAAGCTAATTCGGATAGAAAAGCCCCAAATCCTCTTATTTCAGGAGACAAAACTCCATGGCAACGAGGCCCTAAGAGAAATGAAACACATTTGGAATCATAGTAGTGGAGAGACACTGCATGTAAGAGGTGCCTCGGGAGGGATCTATACAATGTCAAATACTCAAATCTTCAAGGAGGAACAAAGAGTGGACTCAACTCATTGGATGTTGGTAAAATTAAAGCACCTTCAAATATGTATTATCTATCCTATCTGCAATGTTTATATGCCTAACAATTATTGGGAAAAGAGAGATTGTTGGGAAATGACAATGAACTTAAAAGAGTTGGATGCTCAAGAAAACTGCATTATAGCCGGGGATTTCAATACTACTCTACACCAAGGGGAGAAAAAGGGTGGATCCTCTGTAAGAGATTAGTTCAAGGAACATATGGAGGATGTGATCTCGGAACTAGATCTTTTCGACGTCCAACCCTCCAAAGGAAAATATACTTGGAATAATAAAAGGACAAGGGTGGGACATATAGGTGCTAGACTGGACCGTTTCCTTATCCACAACCCTCTACTCTTCCTCCCGATTACCATCTCCTCCCAAATTGTCCCTTGGGGAATCTCAGACCACAGACCTATAGCTCTTACTTTTGCTAAGGCCGAAAACCTGGGTCCCATTCCTTTCAGATTCAACCCTCTCTGGATGGATTCGCCGGAGTTTCTCCCCCTAATATCCTCATCCTGGTGTACTTGGGTGATAGAACCCCAGTTTATATTTGGGAACAAAAACTGAAAAAAAAACAAAGCAAGCTTTAAAGGACTGGGCGAAATCCTCCCACATAAGCACAAAGGAGGAAGTAAAGCGACACAAACATAAATTAGAAGAGCTCCACATAGAAATAGAAGACAAGGAAGTTCATCACAAATACCTGGAGCAGGAGAAAACTCACTTCCAAAAGTACCTAAGAGCACTACACAATGAAGAAAAGGAATGGAGACTAAAATCAAGAGCCCTGTGGCTACAAGCATGAGACAAAAATACTTCCTTCTTCCATAAGCAGGCCAAAGAAAGACAACATAAGAATTCAGTAGAAGAAATAAAAACAACCTCAGGGGAGATAATTAACTCCTTTGACGAGATAAAAAAAAGAAGCCTCTTCTCACTTCAAAACTCTCTATACCCAGTGTGGAGAAGATAATAAAGACCATAGGCTGCAGTTCATGGAGTCAATCCCTCACTTTATAACGGACCATGATAATCATATTTTGACAAAGACAGTTACTGAAGAGGAAGTAATTAGATTAGTAGTTTTCCACTTTGATCTAGATAAAGCACCCGGGCCAGATGGATTTAATCCTCACTTCTACAGACGTTGTTGGGAAATCATTAGAAATGCCCTTCTCCATATGATTAGATTCGTCAATTTGACCTGCAAGATAGGAGGAGCCACCAATACCTCCTTCCTTGCACTGATCCCCAAAGCCAAAAATGCTAACACTTTTGATCGTTTTCGACCCATCTCCCTTTGCAATGTCTCCTACAAAATTCTCACCAAAATAATTTCCAACAGGTTAAAACATCTCCTCCCAAACCAAGGGGGATTTGTGACTAAAAGACAAATTTGGGACAACATAATCTTGGTCCAGGAAGCAATCCACACCAGTGTAATGAATAAAGAAAAAGGAATGATCATCAAAATAAATATGGAAAATGACTTTGATGAGTAAAGCATGAATACCTCTATGAGGTGCTAAACAAATTTGGTTTCTAGAACCGCTTTATCTCCTGGATCAAGGCTTGTATTTCATCCCCGTGGATAGTGCCTTTGATCAACAGTCGCCCGGATTCTTTCTTTCAAGATTCAAGAGGTATCAGACAAGGGTGTCCTCTCTCATTGTTGTTGTATGTAATCATGGCATAAACTTTAAACAGAATATTGGAGCAAGAAAGGACAACTAGAAATATCCTGGGCCTAAAAATTGCTAGGGGAGTCAGAAGGATAAACAACTCCCAATTTGTTGATGACAGTCTTCTCCTTGGAGGAGCCTCCCAAACAATGGCTCGAAGATTTAAACTAGTCCTGGACCAGTATGAACAAGCCTCAGGAGGAATTATAAACAATATCAAGAGCCAGATATATGCTTGGAATGTTAAAGCGGGAACAATGGCATGAATAGCCCACATCCTTCAATTCCCCTTCACGATGGATTGGAAATACTTCAAGTATTTAGGTATATCGGTTAGAATCAAATCCCTCCTTGGGGAGGCATGACATGGGATCCTCCAAAAATAAAAAATCAATTTGAAATATGGGGAGCCATGTGGTTAAACCCAACATGCAGAGTAGTCCTAATAAAAGCAATTCTCTCATCCTTCCCAATCTTCTAATTCTCAACACTCTAGTGGGAATCAAGAAAGAACTGGCCAAAATCACAAGAAAATTTCTTTGGCAAGGAGGCAAGGATAACGATTTTTTTTTTCATATGGTTAATTGGGCTATTACCCGTGCCCCTAAAGAAAATGGGGGGCTGGGCATAAGAGATCCAGAAAAGATAAACTTAGCTCTGGGAGAAAAGGTAATCTGGTGGGCAATCACAGGTGGAAAAGAATGGTGGAAAAAAGATCTCTGCAACAAGTACCTGACCAGAAATAGGAAAATATGCATGGAAGAAGTAAACCTCAGACAAGCAGGCTCACCCATATGGAAGCTTATTCAGGTGTCTATGCCATTAATACAATACCGCCTCAATTGGAACCCAAGAAATGGGAAAGAAATCAAGATTTGGGAGGACAACTATTCATAGAGTGGGATACTCTCAAATATCCCCTCACTGAATCGCCTTAATCTTTGGTTGTCCTATGAAGGAAGATCCACCCTCTATGATATCTCAAACTGACATTCAAACGGTAATTGGGAAAGTTGGAATCTGGGTGAGGTACCTCCCTCCCTGAGAGAAGAGGCCAAACAATTCCTCCTAGCAATCTTCAGAACTTCCCCATTCCGCCTTAGTAAAAAGGACAACAAAAGCTGGGGAAAAGAGGGGTATACAGTAAAATTGGGATACAAGCAGCTCCTAGAAGGTGGTGATATCCCAACCAAATCATCCATCTGGAAAGAGATCTGGAACCCAAGCAACCTCCCAAAAATAAACATATTCTGCTGGCAATTAGCTCATAATAAACTTCTAACAGGGGAGAATTTGAATAAGAGAGGCTATCTAGTCCCGTTCAGGTGTGCTCTGTGTACTAATAGTCTCGAAAGAACTAATCACTAGTTCCTGTATTGCAATTTCACCAGACAGGTAATGAACAACGCTTATCGAGAATTAGCCCCCCAAATATCCAGGGCAACAAGCAACATAAGCCTGATAGGAAAATGGGTGAAACATTACAAAGGATCATTCTAGGGGAAATTGAATCTCAGTCGAGCCTGGAAGGCATCGATAAAATTTGTCTGCTGGAAAATTTGGTTGGAAAGAAATAAAAGGATTTTCAAAGGAAAAACCATTTCCCCCCTAGTAGTAGCGATAAATGCCATCGATCAACTAAGTGAATTCTTGTCGACCAAGAAAAAAATCACACAAGCAGGGGCTTCAATGAGAACGAAAGAAGAAGTGTGGCTAAACAAACTAAACATTCAAGAAACACCACCCCTATGCGTCCAAAAAAATACTCCATGCTGGCAGCTTCAATACACTCCTCAAGGGTTCACAAACTGGTTAAATACTCAAAAAAGTCATGTTCTATGCTTTGATGGTGCATCTAAAGGGAACCCAGGGAACCCAGGGGAGGCATGTGTGGGAGGGGTTCTGTTCGACCCTAGAGGACAAAGGATGATTACTTATTCATGGAATCTAGGAACTACCACAAACAATTCAACAGAGGCATATGCACTACTCAAGGGGACCCAAATAGAAAAGGAACGTCAAATAGACAAATTGATCATAATAGGGGACTCCAAGATGATCATCAGGTACTTCGTTAAAAGCACCAACCTGAAGAAATCAATGCTTAGGAGAATCATCGATAGAACAAGGGACAAAATCTCGAGCATACGCCCCTGCTTCTACCATGTCCGTCGAGTCAACAATTGGACAACAGATGAACACGCTAACAAAGCCATAGGTAAAGGTACAGGGCACTTGGAAATTTAAGGGAGGTTCACGTTTCTTAGCCCCCCTTAACTATTCCAATGCCCAAGTTCATTCACGTCGGGGACCCGCCCAACATTTAAGCATACAAGAATCTCCAACGCAACATATGGTCAGGATGAATTCCTGAAAAATATGGGAGATCAATGTACTTCGTCAAATCCAAGAATGGGATTAGTAGTACATTGCAACAGGTAATCAGGGAACTCAAGCACAAAAACAGGTTTATCCCTTGTGGAATCATGCACATGAGGTCACCTACATCTCACCCCTCCTCCCCTCCCCTTATCCTTTCATTAATGACACTCGCTCTAATAGATTTTGAAATGATTAAGGTAAGGCTCCAAAGCACGCGGAAGATGGAACGATAACGTACCTCGTCCCAGGGGAGTCATCCAACACAATCAAGAATGGACGTCACATGGGAAATTCAGGGAGGTCGGAGTCCGATTCAATGTTTAGACACCCACAGGAAGGCAAGCGACTCAGAAACAAATATAGGAGATGGGGAGAGCCCTGAAATATCAAGCCAAGTTACAAAGCACAAAAATCGTCAGACATTCACAGTCAAGGTGAAGGCCACAAATCAAGAGCATGATGAGAGTATAGGTAGGCCACAAGGACATAACAGGAACAACCAGAGCGAAGGAATTACACAGGGAGATAGAAAAAGGACCAAATTGATTTTGAATTGTTTGTGCAAAATATCAGGCATAATAGAAGCGGTCTCAGAAAGCTCGATAAGAGTCCAACAACACTTGCAAGGCCATTGTCCAGGTAGTAGCAGTGGAAGTGCAGGAGTTGTTTACACCCAAATTCTCAAACATTCCAAGTCATCCATAGGAATCGCCAACAAGGAACAACGTCGAGGACAGGATGATCACGAGGAGGAAATGGTGGATGATAACTTTCTCACCACCCAGCATCTGGCCATGCACTTGGATGCACATAGCACCACCCTAAATTTTACTTTGGAAACATTATCTCATCACAAATATCTGATCAGCCAACTTCAAGACGAAGTTTATTTCCTGAGAAGGCAAGGGGAAAGACACGAGGAATCACATGGAAACAGAGCCCAGGATGTAGCAGGACAAAGCCGAAGTGAAGAAGGTGAGAAGAAAGACATCCTGATCCTCCCAGATCTGAATGTTGCTCTGGACATGCTTCCAGAGGAAGCACCAGCTCAAGCTCCAGAGGAAAAAAAGTAGCAAGAGTCGCCAACAGTCCCAAATTTTTGTAAGCTAATTCGTAGTTTGTAAGCAATAACTAGACTAGTTAGTCTTTATTAAACAATAGAAGCAGTTTTTTGGGAGCAAGCCCATGTAATAATATTTCGTATTTTCTAGTTGCTGGGTCATCGATCCAACACCCCCCTTTTTGTAAATTAGCGACTCCGATTGTGCCTTTACATATATAAATCATATTTCAGTTTTTGTAAAAAAATAAATAAACAACCTAGCAATTGAATGAAGTTCCTAGAAAACCTAGCAATTTATTCTTACTAGACTAACAACCAGATGTTGGAGAGCTACACACTCAGCTTGAAGTTCCTCAAATTTTCACTTTTGTCTATGTACATTTTTGCATTATGAAAGCAACTTCATAATCCCTAATATCTTCCTAGGAGTGCACTTTACTAGTGAATGAAAATATTGAGTTTCTATTGCCAATGTTGTAATCATCTTGTCTTCTCAAGACTTTATGAGTTTTAGTTGTTTCACATAGAGGGCATATCCCAGTGTGCCCATGTCCCATTTTATATTCCCAACATAGCACTTTTGCAAGCCCATTTTCACCGCTCACCACACTCATGCCAACAATTCTATTATCACTTTCCAACATTCCAATAGGAGAAAAAACATAGGTTGGGTTGCTAAACTTTGACATAATTTGGAACCTCCGACGTAGAGAAATGCAACACAACTTAGACAAACCAATTGGAAATCCATGAAATCCATGAAGGAAACTCCACAAACTTGAGTTGGTGAGCCACCAAGACGAACCCCACAAATAAAAGGTCGAATCAGAGCCACCTATTCCTTGTGGGCCACAATCAACACAACAAAAATCTAGCAAATGAATGATGCATGGATCCCACAGAGATAAACCAAAAGGGAAAAATTCTAATGCTAAACCCCAATTTGAACTCGTGTGGAGCAAAATCGTGAACCAAAGACCAAAAATATACCACAAATCCTCATACAATGAAAGTTTCTTTTGGGATCCTTCTAATGTTTAATTTTAAAAGTTCTTGAAATTCTCCAGGGATTTTCAAAAGTTTCAACATTGAAAAGACCTTGAAATCTGTTAGAGCATTTTAACTTTTTCTTTTAGAGCCGCCTTTTTGTTGAAACCATTTAGGATAGTTTTAAAGTGTTAATTGCAAGAAGCCCCAAAAACTTTTCGAAAAATTTCAAACTTCAAACTTTCAATCTTTGATGTAATCTATCGGATCCCTTTCATCGAGACCTTTTGAGGCTATTTCAAAGTGTGAGTTGTCAAAGGTCCTAAGAACCTTCAAGGCATTTTCAAACTTTGAATTTTTGATCCATCCCAAAGTCTTTGAGGCTATACCAATGTTTATTTGACTTCTTTTTCCGAATGAATCATCTTCTAAATTCCTTTGGGTTCTTTCTAAAATCTAACTTTCAAACATGCCCAAAACTATTGAGGGATTTCACAACTTCATCTTTGAAAGAACACTCATTCATGCCCCATGGAGGATTCGACATTTGAACTACTAAATTAGCCTAATGTTGTCAGGGCTTCACAAATGTTTTCCTAATTTTTAATACCATAGTCAAAGGGTTGTTTTGGGGTGTTTGAATATTTTGGACTTTCAAATACTCTTGAAAGTGTTAGGACTCTTCGAAGGTTCAAAACTAAAGGCACACTCTTCCCAAAAACCTTTGGGAATTTGATGAAATTGTTATGCATTGAAAGTTGTTGGGGAATTTTGAATGCTAAACTTTTGACTTATCTTGATAGTCTTTGGCCACCTTTTGACGAAGTTAAAACTCAAGGATCCTTGAAATGGATTTTAGGAGTCTTTCAAAATTCACACCCAAGTTCGAATTGCAAATGGTTTCACATCCCATTTGAATAATTTATTTACAACATTGTGCTTCTACCTATGGTCCAAATTTGAGTTAATTGTATAGTGAAGCTTCTCATAGTGGTTAATGTTCACATAATCCTTGAGCCATCACACTTTTTGCCAAGATTACAATGTGGAGGTTTGTGATTTGATATCACGCACTTGGCTTCAATGGCCCATCCGACCATTCAACTAAATAAATAATTGCAACCCCCATTCGAAGATTATATTTCCACGATCGAGAAATTTCCACAAGTGTGAATGCTAGTCACATTCGAGTTGTAGAATTATGGGAAGGTCAAATTTACATTTGGTAATAGCTCTAATATTTTATGTTTCTACCATGGGTGAAGTTTAATTTATATCATGGTTCCCATGATGTAACCCAAGAGGAAAGAAAATACTTAAGAGATCCCCCTAGAAGGAGAAGCATCCATGGAACCTAAATTCAAAGAGACCTGCAGGTCTATTTATGGGGATATTGTATGGGATCTAGATTTAGATAATAGTCCACAGTGGGGGAAGATTTACCATATGTTCAAGGATTAATCTTATCTAGGACTTGCTCTGAATTCAAGAGAAAAATACCTTGAACTTAAGGTATTCCATAACACTAGGAGATCCCACTTACACAATGTCACAACCAAACCAGTTTTCATGCCATGCACATACACTATTTCTTGGTTATTTGATCACATTGACATTGCGAATAGGTTGATCAAATATGATCAAGGAAAGTAGGGATGGATGGTTATAAGGATGAAACACTCTTCAAAAAGGTTTGATTCTCGTTGTACTACCATGTAGTGAAAAATGGAAAGATATTTAAATGGTCATCCCTCCTATCCTCAACCATGAGAGATGCCATTTCAAGGGAAAAGTACCGCACTCTTGGAATTATTGCCAAATTATTTATGTCTTAATATGTATTGGATGTGTTATGTGTTGCAAAAAAATTCCCAAGGATGGGATATAAATTCCATCCAAGTAATTGGGAAATTCATGTTTACTACTAGGATCTATGGGAGCATTTTCAATCGTAGGATGAAGTAAGTAAAGATCTAGAAGATCACATTAGGGTTGTAGAAAAAACCATTCTTTCTATCTTTGATGTCAACATCCCAATAATTAATACACATTTGGAGACCCTAGCTAGGAAGATATGATTAATTAAAATTATTTTTGAAAAATTGGAAACAAAAAAGATTGCAAAACCGAAAGTAGAACCTTGCCTCACTTAGGGTTTCGGTAGAGCAACATGTTTTCCCTTGCATATGATGTTATTAATGATACTTTTGGATCATGGGAACACTACATCAACTTTCATGCACAAGACAAAGAATTAGTTATACAGGATCCAATGCTCCAATTAGCTCAAGAAACTTTTGAACTTATGTAACAAAATCTTGTCTAACTACTTATAATAGGATGAAAACCAAAATAATGGGGGATTTTGCTTGCTTCACTTTTTGTATAACTTCTTTATAAAAATTTAACGAGGAGAAGACATTTTGGGAGGAAGACTTTGATTTTGATACTACAAGTGTGTGGAAACTCTTCTATTTCCTTGTTGATGTTGGAGTTGTAGTAAGAATGTTTGTTTACATTGCATGTTATTTTCATGTGCAATGAATTCATTCTTATTTCTATTTCTCTCTCAAATGTTTATCTAAACTGTGAACATGGAACTGTAAGTATCTATTTAATCACATATTTTTCTTGATTTATACATGATCATCTATATTTATTCTTTTATTCAATCCACAACTTTTTTGCAGGAGGTAATAGTAGAACTATATTTAGTCATGAGTTCATTCCTTTTAGTCACTTGCTCCTAACTAGGAAATCCAGAATAGATTTGCATTTTGCATATAGATTAAGATCATACCTTTATTTTCATTATGTATTAAGAAATTAAAAAATATCATAGAAAACTTGGTAATGGTTACCATGCCATAATCTAGATGGCTTCCTTATTCCAAACAATGTGAGGTCTAATTGGGACCTCTTATTGGGGAGAATCACTGCTCTTGAAGAGGGAATTTCACCCTGTCAATAGGCCAATAATACAACTCACATTAATCACATGCTATAACCAAAAGTGAAAATTGTTCATCACACACATCAAATCGTTCTCAACTTGTGACTAATAATATAGATAACAACAATCATATGCTATAAACCAAAGTACAATCGTTATATTATACATGTGGTAATATCATGATTCAATCATAATATATATAGATTATTAGAGATTATTATTCATCAACTTAAAAAAAATATGTCATCATAACATAACACGTTTATGAATGAGCCATAATCAACATAAAAACCATTATCTGATACACACCCAACGATATAAATCAACAATTATTAAGTGTATGAATGTAATCAAAACCAATCATAATCATCTCATTTGATGTCTCAATAAAAGAAAATGTCATGGAATGATTAGAAATTGAAGGCTTGTACAACATGCAAGTGAAATTTTATGTGACTTGGGTAATGGATCAATTTGCAAGCACATATATTTTTAATGAGTTTTGGAACTAAAAATTGCAGTAATAACAGAGATAAGCATCCATCAAATATCACACATAACACAACAAATGATAAAGGATTTCACCCTTCTCTTGGGATACATCTCCTGGTCCAACTTCCAATGGTCCTCTTTCATTAAGTGTTCAATATGTGAAACACAACAATTTACAATGCTCAAATGGAAAAAATAACAGATCCAATGCCTTCAGAACTTTCAAAAACCCCTGTTTAGGCTTTTTCTGCACATGATTTGGTAAAAAAATGAAGAAGTTATCTCTCCTGGAAGTTTCTGCCTTCTCCTACAGCCAAATTGTCCTCCAAAATGCACACACTATTTCCAAAACCTAGCTCATGCTCTCAAAACCTAGCTTTGCACGTATTTCCAGATCATGGGCGAATATGTTACGTAGTTAGCATATCTTCTAGCACAGTACCCGTCGGCCGACTCCCGGTTCCACCCCCTAGATCTGCGTTAGTGGTTGGTCGTGCCTGGAACCATGGCCTGGGGCTAAGCCCCGACCCTACCGTCAACTCCTCTGCCAAGTTAACTTAAAATGAAAGGGAACCATAGAGGGGTAAGAAACACTCGACATACAAGTAGGTAAAACTGCTCTGCACTTGTCGCTTGTGCCTGAAGGTCTCACGTTCAAACCATGTGGAGTCTTACCAAAAATTTAATGGCCGGTGGGGTACCACATGGCATCCCTTGGTTGGGCCATGTGGCACCCTTCCATTGTCCCAACTCAACTACCAAATGCCTAATCAGTTGTCCAGTCACCTGCCACACATCCTTGCCGCATCAATGACACGTCAACTGTACGACTATACGATCTGCACAGTCAACTACCACATCATTATGTATAGACTGTACGGACTGCACAATCAACAAAAAATTTGTCTGTTTGGGAAAACAGACAGAACACCATAACTTTTTCATACAAACTTTGTTTGAGCCCATTCAAGTTGCGTTGGTATCGTGAGGACGATATATACACAATGAAATCATTTTCAATAACTTTTGAACACTTTGATTGTGGAGCAATTTTTGATCCCTTGGATCACTCCTCCCCATTGGGAAGATTTTGGACCTCAAAAAGACTATATTTAGTCAACCTGTAGATGAGGGTACAGTTCCCTCATCCTTCCAACCTCAATCCATTTAGCTTTGCATGGATTTGTGCCTTTGAGACCAACATGAAGGTACTCCACATTCTCTCGTTTTGAAGTTCTTGTCTTTATGTTAAGGATGGTATCGTGTTGCATTTCTGAAAGATATTCTGGCGAGAAGTCATCTATTGAAGGAATATGAACATGCTCTCCTTGATCATCAATCAAAGGAGGCTCATACAATCTCAAATTCTCAACATTAAAAATTACATACATTTTCATATAAGGAGGAAAATCTAAACGAAAGGCATTCTTACCAATTTTTTCAAGAATCTTAAAAGGTCCATATCTGATTGGTTTCAACTTTTTACCTTCTCCTTTAAGTCTCTCTTTGCTAATGAAAAGAAAAACTTCATCTCCAACTTGGAAACTGTGGTCAACATGATGCTTATCATGTCTTGTCTTGTACTTGGCTTGGCTCTTTTCCAACTGTTCTTGTACCATTTGATGCACCAATTGAACTTTCTCAATGAACTTCTTTGCTTTATCAATGTCATAATGACCATAAATAGCAACATCCTTCCCAAAGATAAAATCTAAAGGAGAATTTGGCAAGTAACCAAAACATGCCTCAAATGGAGATGTTTGAGTTGATGAATGCTTAGCCCGGTTATAAGCATGCTGAATGTAGTGTAGGTGCTCATCCCAAAGCTTAGGATGTTTGCTGCAATAACCATGAAGAAGATGTACTATTGTACTATTCACCACTTCTGTCTGACCATTAGTTTGTGGATGGAATAGTGTGCTCTTTTTCAACTTGGTGTCCATGAGTTCCCATAATCTTGACCAAAAGTTCCTAAGAAATCAAGAATCACGATAAAAAATAATGCATACAATTCCTTGACATATGTAGGATAATTAACCACATCACCATTACAAGTTTCAAAATGATAACATATGAGCTTACCATGTTGCAACAAGACTGCTCCCATGGCATAGTTACTTGCATCTGTTTGTATCTCAAATGGTTGCCTTAAATCAGGAAGTGCAAGAACTGGAGCTAAACTGCTTTTCTCCTTCAATGCATCAAAATATTTTTGTTGCTTTCCTCCCCATTGGAAAGCCTACTTAATGTTTTTCACGACATGTAATGGAGATGCAATTGAAGAAAAAATAGAAATAAACTTTCTCCAATATTGGGTTGCTCCAAAAAGATTCTAACCTCTGTTACATTGTTGGGCCTGGGCCAATCTAAAATGACTTTGACCTTTGAGGGATATATCTTCAATTTCCCCCCTCTAACAATATGTCCCAAGTAAACTAATGAGGTATTTCCAAACTCACATTTAGACATCTTTAAAAACAAAATTTCTTTCTTCAAGACATCTAAGAATTGTTTCACATGTCTGACATGTTCTTCACGAGATTTGATAAATATCAATATGTCATCCAAGTAGACAATTACAAAATCATCAAGAACAGGACTTAAATCATCATTCATAACTCTCATGAATGTTGTAGGAGCATTACAAATCCCAAATGGCATAACCATCCATTCATACAAACCTTGCTTTGTTTTGAAATATGTCTTCCATGTGTCTCCTTCAACAATCCTAATCTGATCATAACCACTCCTCAATTCCAACTTGGTGAAATACACAACATATTTCAATTGATCAAGCAAATAATCAATTCGAGGAAGAGGGTAACAATTCTTTACCGTAATCTTGTTCAAGGCTCTGAACTATACACACATGCGCCATGTACCATATTTCTTTGGTACTAAAACAATTGGTGACCCACATGGCGATGTGCTTGGCATGATAACCCCTTTGTCAAGAAACTCTTGGATTTGTTTTTTGATTTCAACATTCTCCATGACTGACATCCCGTACATGCCAATGCTTGGAAGAGGACAATCTTGTTGGAATTGGATCTCACATTGGATACCTCTTTTAGGAGGCAATCCTTTGGGCTCCTGAAACATCTCATCATATTTGTTAACAACCTCTTACAAATCAGATTTTAACTTTGCATCACATCCTTGGAAAGCTTCTTTTTCAACGTTCTCTTTGGGTTTGATCATCAATAGTACGACATTCTTACTAGCATTGACTAACCTCTTCATTTGTCCAACATTCACAAGTGACAAATTAAATTTCTTGGTATGTGCTCTAAGAATGTACTCAACTCCATTTTTAAACAAATGATATTTGTTCTCATGACAATGAAAGATGGCTCTCCTATCATTTAAATATGGACTTCCCAAAAAAATACCATAAATATCCAATGGAATGACATCAATCTCTACCTCATCTATAAAGTTTGCAGTGATAGAAAATCTTAGTTTACATGTTTTAGTCACATGCAATTTTTTATTGTCACATATCCAACCTAAAGGATATGGTTTAATATGAGGAGTTGTTTCCAATTTTAGTTTCTTGACAGTGTCTTTAGAAATGAGGTTTGTTGGTGAACTAGTATCAAATAGAGTGTCTATCTTGTTATGCTTTGAAATAACCCTTATGTGGAAAAGCTCTATTCTTTCTTTTTCATGTTGAGTTTCATTAAGGCTACTACTTGAAGAACTAGTACTGGAAATAGAGTCCTTAACTTGAAAACCCATGGCTGTGATGTTAGTTTCATCTCTAGAATCATATCCTAAATCATGTTGTGTAGTTGCATCAGTCTTTGGTTTCCCTTTGTTGTTGAAATTTTTGGGTCTCTTTTCAAGATGAAGTTTCCAACCATGGTCTTCATCACGACCTTCTTTTGAACAATGTTTACATGAGATTTTTTCTCTCTCTTTCTTGACTGAAGCATTCTTCTTTCCTTTTCCTTTGAATTTCCCCTTTCCTTTGTCTCCATTATTAAACAGCTTCTTGATGCCCTCTTGAGGAACATTCTTCTCTCTTGCTTCTAAATGAGTTTCCTGTACACAAACTTCATCTATATTTGTAGGTTTAAACATGAGAATTGTGTGTCTCAAGTAACTATGTAATCCTCCAATGTATTTGAGTAAAGTTTCTTGAGAAGATAAATCTATACCCAAAACCAAAGCTCTTTTTCTAAATTATTGAGTATAGCTTTACACATTTTTCCCTTTATCTTGCCTAAATTTTTTCTAATCCATGATAGCTTTTTGCATGTATGCTAATGGATAAAATTGCCTTCTTATTGTAAAAAAAAATTAATTCCAAGAGGATAAAACTTTACCATGTTTCTTCATGTCCTCTTGAGTTTTTGCTTCCCACCAAATGAGTGCTCTACCTTCCAATCTAAGAGAAGCAATCTGAATTTTGGTTTCATCATCATGGATTCTTTGTATCCTACAATACACTTCAATATGACAAACCCAATTATCCAATCTCCCAACATTTACCTCCCCATTGTACATAGGCAATTCAAACTTAATATCTAGCTTAATCAAAGGAGTTTTACCATGTTCCTTTGGAGAATTTGGAGATGGTTTTGAAAGGGTAGAAGAAGTGGAATATGGGGATGAAGGAGATGGAGTGCCATCATTCCCTGCATCACCTTTTGGAGTCTTATCACCATTACCTTCATTACCTTTTGGAGGATTTGATCTCTCTCCTTGTAACCTTGCATTCCTCTCTTCATATATAACTTTCACCATTATTGTCATATCAAATAAGGATTTTTTGAAAGTTTATTCTTTTGAAGTGAGGGTTTCATGACTCTCCTCATGAGCCATACTTGGTGAATGTCTCCTTTAAAATTCAAGTGAAAGAATTGTTCTCCTTCTTGAAAGTTGAGAACTTGGCTCCATAAGCTCTCCTTCTCCTCTTGTAAGCTTCAACCTTGTAAGCATTAGAAAAACACTTGCAAAGAAATCAAACCTTCACCATAACCTATGCTCTGATAACTACTTGATTTGAAATTGAAGGCTTGTACAACATGCAAGAGAAATTTTCCGTGACTTGGGAAATGGATCAATTTGCAAACACATAGAATTTTAATGAGTTTTGGAACTAAAAATTACAGAAATAACAGAGATAAACAACCATCAAATATCACACATAACACAACAAATGATAAAGGAGCTCACCCCTCTCTTAGGCTACATATGTTGGTCCAAATTCCAGTGGTCCTCTTTCATTAAGTGTTCAATATGTGAAAAACAACAATTTACAATGCTCAAATGGAAAAACTAACAACTCCAATGGCTTCAGAACTGTCAAAAACCCCTGTTTATGCTTTTTATACACCTGATTTGGTAAAAACATGAAGAAGTTATCTCTCCTGGAAGTTTCTTCCTTCTCCTACAGCCAAATTGTCCTCCAAAACACACACATTGTTTCCAAAATCTAGATCACACGCTCATAACCTAACTCTGCATGTGTTTTCAGATTGTGGGAAAATATGTCGCATGGTTAGCAGATCTTCTGGCACCTAGCGCGGAGGTCGGGGTCACATGGTCCATGTGGTCACACCCCAGGGATAATCGCTTGCACCCATCGACCGACTCCTAGTTCCAACCCCCTGGATCTGCATTGGTGGTTAGTCGTGCCTAGAACCATGGCCTGGGGCTAAGCCTCGACCCTACCGTCAACTCCTTCACCAAGTTTACTTAAAACGAAAGTGCGCCATAGAGGGGTAAGAAACACCCGATAGGTGATTTGGTAGAACCACCCCGTGCCCATAACTTGTGTCCGGAGGTCTTGCATTTGAACCATGTGGAGTCCAACCAAAAATTTAATGGTCGGTGGGGTGCCATGTGGCATCCCATGGTTGGGCCACGTGGCACCCTACGATTGGCCCAACTCAACTACCAAATGCCCAATCAGTTGTCCAGTCACTTTCCACACGTCCTTGCCACGTCAGTTGTATGACTGTACAGTCTGCACAATCAATTGTCACGTCATCCTGTACGGACTATACAAACTGCACAGTCAACAAAAAATTTTCATGTTTGGGAAAACGAACAGAACACCATGAATTTTCCATACAGAATCTGTTTGAGCCTACTCAAATTGCATTGGGATCGTGAGGATGAGATCTACGCAATGAAATCATTTTCGAGCACTTTTCAACACTTTTATTTTAGAGCACTTTTTTTATCTCCTAGATCATGGAAAACATAGTATCTAAGTCAAATCGTGCTAGGTTCATAAGTCATGAGTGATCCAGCTTGTTTTAATATACACTCTGTCTCTAGCTTGGATTAATTTCTGTGTTTTCCATTGAAGATTGAAAACATAATTCTTAATTTCTATGTTTTTAATTGTATTTCTAGACCGATTTCCATCTCTTCCATACATTAAATCTTTGAGGATCCAGTGAATTTTCCTACCCTAACCTGCAATATTAGCATGTCAACCTTGTATTTGATCAATCCAAATATGTGACTCCATTTTCCCAATGGCCCATCTTCCCTGTTCCAACCGAAAATTTAAAAAACCAAACCTTGTACTATCATAACTAGCCTAAAATTCCCAATAAACATAGCTGAATCTTATAGAGAGATCCCTCTCTGAGTCTAGGAGGGCTAGATCCTGGACTCCAAAGTGGTTTTGCAGTTACCTCTATCAACTTCTTCCTTAGCCTAAGAAATTACAGAGTGATAACACATGGTAAAGTCTTGAAAATATAGTGCTTCTAATTGAGATTCATTGTCCTTTAAATCCTTCTAATCTTTTATTTTATTCTTATGTGCCCATTTCACAACAATACTCTCAAATTTTTTAAAATTAAGTTGAAATTGAATGGTCATAGATTCCTTGAGAGTACCACATAAGGACACCCTTTACTCTTGAGGTGGTTCACAAAGCTCTCCTCCTCAAGTCGTTGAGAATTGTATTTAAAGGGATTAGGTGGTTTATTCCCTATTGTAGCTAATTCCAAAAGTACAGGGAAATGATTTGAATCCCTTCTAGAACCCATTTTCTAACTCTTAGACTATCATTCAATAAATATCCTGAGATTACAAATCTATTAAGTCTCTTGGAGATTCTATTAGCTCCTACCCTCTTATTCATTCGAGTAGGATTCAACTTGATTGGGGCCACATCAATGAAACCCCTATCATCCAATATCCTCTCAAAATAATATGAAAAGGGATCAATTAATGCAACATCTCCATAGATCTCAGAGTTTCCTATAGTGAAATTAATATCCCCTCCCAGAATAGTTTGCACATGGCCAAAGAAACTCTTGCTGAATTTTTTTTCCTAAAATGGAACTCTGTCAAAATAAGGACCATACAAGTTTATGATCTATATCTCCTCCCCAAACTCTTGGGAATAAAGAATCAATCCCGAACTTGAGGCAAATGGAAAATATTTATAACAAGACAAAACCCTAGACTTCCAACTAGATATCAATTCCCCAACTCTACTTCTCAATTTGAAGAAAATAAACTCACACCCATTAAATAACTTAAAAAGCTTAGAAAAAATATTAATCCCATCCCCATATTTTCTTGCAACAAAATGTTGTCATTATTAGACCCCACAAATATTTTGAGGGATTTCTTTTTAGATAGGTTTCCCAAGCCCCTATAATTAAGGGACATATAAATAATTACAAACCTAGACCAAGGCTTTGACTTGCTCTGAGTGCCCCCTCAATAGAAAGCTACCTACTGGATTGAACCTCAACTATGCCCTCTCTTGGGTGAGGAAGATGTGAGTTTTTTCTACCCCTACTACCCCTGTTTTGACCTTTTCCTTCAACTAAATAAAATCTACCAAATACATTACATTTAGGATCAGTTAGGCCATCTTTCTTGTACCTGAAAAAAGAAGAGGTCAACCTTCCCCAAGCCCTTCGACCCTAGACCCAGATAAAGAAAATGGAGCAAGGTATACCATTGGCATATTAAGGGGACTCATATTACCCTTATATCCTCGATCTTCTCCCACATTCCCAAATAAAATCTGAGAAACAATAACCCTCCCATCATTGACGATTCCAGAAGCTCTAGCCCCATTAGAGGGACCCTTAAGCAATTCACCACCAATCCCATTTAAAATTACATATCCTTTGTACACAGGGGAAAAAATACTAAGATGGGATAAATCATTTAATGACATACCTTGATTTGTTGCACAATTTTTTGGATATGACCTTTTAATCTTATATCAGGGCCCTGAATCAAGGTTGTCGTCTTCATGATTAATTGGAGAATCCACCTTTTAGGAACAATTGTCGAAACTTCATTAATCAATACCCATTCACATTCCAAATCAAGACCAAGAATATGATGTGACCTTGATTCAGTGGGATCCTCTACAACATCACCACCACCAAAAGTAATAGTACCTTCCTTTACACCCCCCACATGACTATTTTCCTTCCCCCCCACCTCTTACCACGAGAGGGAAATTCATAATCTTGAAAAAATTTTCCATATTGATGGCACCTAAGGCATTTGAATGGCACTCCACCATAATCTAGAATCTACGAGCATGTAAAATTCCCCTTTTGTAAGAACATTTTAGAGGCGATACCCTCTCTCAAATTGATACCCACTAGAATGCAAGCTATGCTAAGGTCCCTGGTGTCAATAAAGCGCATATTTGTGTCATAAAACAACCATAGAAGGTTCCTAATCTCCTTGAAAACCTTATAGGACCAAAACCCAACAGATAACCCAAGAAGCTTTATTGACATTGGGGTAAGAGCCATCTTTTCTGAGTGCGCATCAAAGACATAGACTAGGGTTTGAGATGTATCATAGCCGACCCCCACTTCCATACATACTTCATCACCTTTTTCACAGATTCCTCCTCTCATTAGAATATAACTTCTCTCATTAGAATATCTCTAGATTATAACTTCTCTCGACAACAAAATCAAGTTGAAGATCTCAATTTAATTAGAACTAGCACTTCACAATTTGCCACATAATACCTTTTTAAGATGGCAACACTCAAGCATAGACAACATAACCAAATTACGATAAACATAAGCATATGATTCACATACTAACTCTATTTTAGAAGTTCCTCAATCATTTCAACTCATCAATTCCCTAGAATCTCTTATATGGAGGTCTTGTTCTCTCCAAAAGAGGACAATGCTAGGGTTTACAGTTAAGGTCCTTAAGCTCATGCATATAACACGATCTCCCTTGATTAGAAGTATGATTCCATGATCATCAGGGTCATATTAAACATAAGGAAATCATTTTAAAAAAAATCTGCAAGCTTCTTTCCTAATGATTATTTAATCTACAGACCTCTTGCCTCATTATCCACTAATACATGGTTATACAGAATTGCATAAAACCTTATAGAAAAGGAAATCACAGTATTGGGGCCAAAATATGATACAATCCACCATACAATAGAAGTGAATATTGTTAGGATATTTAGACACTTATGAGTTAGTTAAGATCTACTTGTTCTAATGTGTTGTTAAGTAAAAGTGTGTTTCTTAGTGTGTTTATTTAGTATGCATTTGTAGTTAGGAAATCCGACAATCACGATATGTTCCCGACATAGAGTGATACAACGGTTCATATTCTCCTCGATATTAACGACCATTGATCCATGACTTAAGACACGATTGGTCTATGATCTCTATTTAAAGAGCATGGAGGGTCATTTGCCGATGATCAATTGTGAGAAACTCTCTTGTAAAATCTCTCTGTAATTTTTTTCTTTTGCATTAATAAAATGCTCCAAGTGGCCGCGTTGGCTGGGGCCGTGGATGTTTCCCCGTAGGGGTTTTACCATGTCAAAACATCGGTGTGTTGATATTTGATCTGGTTGTGTGAGTGATTACTGAAGGTGTTCATCCTCTTTTTGAATACCTGTGTTGTCGAACATGGTATCAGAGCCAGGTTGAAGACCCGCTCTTGTTGTAGATCGAGATCATGAAGCTGAGTTTTCTCATCTCCATTTCATATCATTTTAGTACATTTTTGGGCTAAGATGACTGTTCCATTGTGTCTGGAGCATTCTTTTCACTGAGGAACGCTTTGCGTTTCACTCGAAAAGGTTTCCGTTTGCCCAAGATATGGCCATTTCAGTCAGATCCGGAGGTATAAACCCTGAATACACATTTTAAAATTTTTTGCAGAATATTATTTTGGTTTTATTTCGGTATTATATTATTTATTTCCGGGTTGCTACTCTTTAGATTTGCGTATGCTCTTTTCCCCATGCCTTGTGCGATTTTGGCAAATCAGAAACATATAGGAAAAGGTGCATCTTCCGGGTAAGCTAACCGAGATCTAACCCTTGTTGTCATCGAGAAGAAATTTTTTTTTCTTGTGTGAAAAGAGTTTTTTTTTAGCATGATTTTCAAGGCCATAAAAAAAAACCGACAACAACAATCCTCTTGCTAAACAATACAATATGTTTTTCTAGGCCATTTTGTTAAAAATTGCCTTATTAAGTAAGAGGTCTTGAGTTCAAGTCTCTCTTTTTATTACTTTTTTTGAAAAAGTTCATGCTCAAATTGTAAAGTGTATTCCACTACAAGTATAAAAGTGAATCACTATAAGTAGCTTTAATATTTTAGTTTTGATTTATTTATTTTTCATGCAACTTTTCTTTTCTAAAGTAACTTCATTGTAAAAGTGATCCCACTTCTCTTTATAAAAGTGGGTCACTTCATAAAACAACTTACACCACCATGTGGTCCTTTGGTTATCACTTATGTATTTTTTAAAAAGGGCATAATTCTCACATTTAAAGTCCATTTTCAGTGCCATTTTTTTAAAAACCACTTAATTTTTCGAGATATTTCCATCCAGATCATCAATTTCATTTTTAAGTCCATATTATCTACATATTTAATATGGATTCTACAAGTAATCTCTTGCTTACCAACACCAACTACTTCCAATGAAAATCCCATATGGAGGATTTATTAAGAAGTAAAGGATTGTATCGGATTACCTTGGGAAAGGAAACAACACCCACTGATGATGATAAGAAAGTCAAATGGGATAATAGGAATGACGAATCACGTGGATTAATTAGAATTTCCATCTCTCTCAATTTAAGGTTTCACCTTCAATCAATTGATAAACCCAAAGAAGCTTTGGAAAAGATTGAATCTATGTTTGGTAAACACAATATTATTCAAGCACAATAGTTATAAAATCAAGTACTGACTTTAAGTCCAAATGATTTTTCTTGCATTGAAGACTATCTAGCTAAGTTTAAAACACTCAGAACTTTATGTGAAGAATGTAAGATAAATATAGAAGAAGATCGTTGCATCTATCTAATTCTTTCTAAGCTAGGTAGTGCATATTTTGTGTTTGTATCTACCTTTTATGACATGCAAGAGGTTCTAGGGACAACTTATAAAAAGCCCAGTCTTGAGAACTTTTGTGATGCTTTGATTAGAGAGCAAGATAAGCTTGTACAACTTGGAGTGATCAAGACTGGAGGTACCTTCAACATAGCATTAGTCATCCATTAGAAAGATAAACCCAAGAATCCAAAGAAGCAACATCCTCACCACAACAACAAGCAATATAAGGGTCCCAAACCCACTCAGACAGCTTCCGCTCCTAATGGTGACAAATGAGAAAAATATAAAAGTAAGAAGACTGGCAAACATAACAACTTTTGTGATAAAGATGGTCATGATGAGTCCAAATGTGTCAAGAAGATGATAGCTTTAGAAGCAACGATGAAGAAGCACAACATCACTATTGATTCTACTACTTCTTCTCATGGACATTCACTTTCTACTTATGGTTTCTCCTTCAATACAACTTCTACTTCTTCTTCTGATGAGTGGCTTATTGATTCTGGAGCATCTTATCATATGGCCAAGGATAGAGACATATTTTCTTCTCTAAATGAATGTAACACCAAGAAAATATTTTTTGGTGATGATAGATCTCTTAGTGTTGAAGGATCTGAAATATTTCAAGTAGAAAACAATCATTTCAATGATGTATTATGTGTTCCAAGTCTTTCTTGTAACCTTTTATCAATATATCAAATCACTCATTTAGGTGAAGGTAAAACCGTAGAGTTTTCACCTCACCAAATTGTAATCAAAGATCTAAAATATCCTAAGCATGTTCTTGCATCTAGAATTGCTGATGATATTACCAGGTTGTACAATTTTGACAACTTTGGGTCATCATCTTTTTCATCATTTTTTGTGGCTCATAGCGATGACTTGAACAAACTTTGGCATGAGCGGTTTGGTCATCTAAAATATCGCTCATTGGAACAACTATGTAATCAATAGATGGTGACTGATATTCCTCTTGTTTCATGCAGAGATGGTGTTTGTGTCAGTTGTGTTCTTGGCAAACATCGTTGGGATAATTTTGACAAATGTGCCTCTTGGCACGACTTGGGCCCTTTGCAAATTGTTCACAGTGATTTGTGTGGTCCAATTTCTTCTCCTTCTTTTTCTGGGTGCAAGTATTTATTAACTTTCATTGATGACTTTTCCAGACGTACTTGGGTTTACTTCTTAAAACTTAAGAGGAAATTTTTTGACAAGTTTTTGGCCTACAAGGCCCTTGTAGAAAATAAATATGGACATCAAATTCAAAAGTTAAGAACATTTAATGGAGGTGAATATGTGAACATTAATTTTACAAGTTACTGCACTACACAGAGCATCCAAATGCAACACACTGTTCCATATACACCACAACAAAATGGTATTTCTGAGATAAAGAACCGCACATTACAAGAAATGGCTAATTGTATGATCCAATCTAAGGGATTAAGTCTAAAGTATTGGGCGGAAGAAATCCACTGTGCAAATTACATAGTAAATCACACTGCCACAAAGGCTCTTAAAAATATAAGACTGAAAGAAGATTGGACTAAAATAAAACCAGATGTAAGTCACTTCCGTGTATTTGGCAGTATAGCATGGGCTCACATTCCTGATGAGAAAAGGAAAGCATTGCAGCCTAAAAGTGAGAAGTGTATATTTGTTGGTTATTATGAAGATGTCAAAGGTTATAGACTTCTTCAACAACATTGTAATGAAATTATTATTAGAAGAGATGTTAAATTTGATGAAAATATCTTGGTCTATGAGCATAATTTGACGATTGTGCCTTCTTCGGCTTGCGAGCCATCTTCGAATTTTGTGCCTTATTTTGTTCCTATTCTGGTTTCTTCTTCAGATAATGTCAGTGAGGATGAAAATCCACCTCCGCCTACTCACCTTCCTTTAGATTAGTCCTTTGAACCTGAACCAACACCATCTCCATCGCTTCCTAGATGGGTCCGTTCAACACGAGAAGCATCTGGTGATCTTGTCGATGATCCTTTAGATCAGCGTCAGACACATTCACAGTTCCAATGAACCTCTTCTCTTTTGGCTCAAGTTTCAAAGACTCATGATCCAAAGAGATTTTCAGAAGCTTTAGGTCATCCAGATTGGGATACAACAATGAATAAAGAGTATCGTTCTTTAATGACCAACAATACTTGGGATCTTGTACCTCTTCCAGAAGGAAGAAAACTTGTCATATGTAAATGGGTCTACAGAACTAAGTATGCATCAGATGGAAGTTTTGAAAGACACAAAGCTCGATTAGTTTCCAAAGAATTTTACCAAGTTGAAGGAATTGACTATAATGAAACATTTTCCCCTGTATTCAAAATGAATTCCATCCGCCTTGTTCTTGCGCTTGCTTCCTCACATAAATGGGAGGTCCATCAGATGGATGTTAAATCCACCTTCTTGCACAAATAGTTACAAGAATAAATCTACATGGAACAACCTCCTGGCTATGTCCAGAATAACTCTATCCTTGTTTTTTTCCTTAAGAAATCTCTTTATGGTATTAAGTAAGCTCCCTGAGATTGGTATGCCAAAATGGATAACTTTCTTATTGACACCGGATTCTCTAGATGCCATTTTGATCCTAATGTCTATACCAAGAAAGTAGGAAGTCGTTTCATAATCCTTTTCCTGTATGTTGATGACCTTATCCTGACTGGTAGTGACTCAAAACTTTTAAACCATGTGAAAACCAACCTTAAGAAGAAATTTGAAATGATAGACTTAGGTTTTTTGCACTATTTCCTTGGCCTCCAAGTTTTGCAAACCAATGAAGGAATTTTTCTTTCCCTGTCTAAGTATGCTTGTGACCTTCTTCATCGCTGTCACATGGATGATTGTAAACTATCCCCTTCTCCCTTCCAGTATGGATTCAAGCTTACTGCCACCTATACTTCTCCCGAAGTTGATGCCACAATGTACCATCAGTTAGTTGGTAGCCTCTTATACTTGAATCATACCCATCCTGATCTTTCCTTTACTATTGATCTTGTTTCCCGGTATATGAAAACACCCCATGAAAGCCATTGGAAAAAAACTAAAAGGATACTTCGCTATGTCTGTGGTACAGTTAAGTTCGAGATACATTACAGTTCATGGGAGACTCCTTTATTGGTTGGTTTCACTAATTCATATTGGGTCGACGACCCTGATGATCAGAAGTCTACTGTAGGTTATGTTTTCAACCTTGGTTCTGGACATGTCACTTGGGCTTGAAAAAAACAACAAGCTATTGCACTCTCTTCAGCAGAAGCAGAGTACTGAGAAATGGTAAATGCAAGTAAAAAAGCCTTGTGGCTTTGACAGATCCTTTCAGAGTTTGGATTCTAGCAACAACATCTGACCAAACTTTGGTGCGACAATCAAAGTGCCATCAAGCTCGCCAAAGACCCAGTTCAACATCAGCGTAGCAAGCACATCGAGCTACACATGCACTTCATCAAAAAGCTCATTCATGATCAAGTTATTGAAGTGCTCTTTTTCCCTACAGAAGATCAAGTTGCAGACATTTTCACAAAGTATCTTACAGAAGCGAAGTTTTCCAAACTTCGATCTATGTTAGGAGTTCATGAAGTTGTCATTAAGGGGGGATAGGCTTTAATGCCTCCTTCCTTCTCCTATTGTGTCACTATTGTAAATCCTTCAATCCTATCCCAAGTTGTTCTTAAGGGGGAATGTTAGGATATTTAGACACTTAAGAGTTAGTTAAGATCTACTTGGTCTAATGTGTCGTTAGGTAAAAGTGTGTTTCTTAGTGTGTTTCTTTAGTATGCATTAGTATGCATTTGTAGTTAGGAAATCCGACGGTCACGATATGTTCCCGACATAGAGTGATCTGATGGTTCATATTATCCTCGATCTTAATGGCCATTGATATGTGTCTTAACATCCAATTGTTCCATGATCTCTATTTAAAGAGCATGGAGGGTCATTTGCCAATGATCGATTGTGAGAAACTCTCTTGAAAAATCTCTTTGTAATCTTTTTCTTTTGCATTAATAAACTGCTCCAAGTGGTCACGTTGGCTGGGGCCGTGGATGTTTCCCCATAGGGATTTTACCACGTCAAAACATAGGTGTGTTGATCTTTGATCTGGTTGTGCGAGTGGTTACTGAAGGTGTTCGTCCTTTGTTGGAATACCTGTGTTGTCGAACAAATACCTCTCAATAATCTTCAAAACCATTTACAGTAGTTACAGAATAATCTATGCATAGATTTAATATAATTTCAATGGTATGGGGGATCTATCTTCCTCCTTTCAAGAGGCTAATGTAAGAGTAAAAATTGTTCAAACCAATATATAACCATCTCATTTAATCCATTAAAAACATTGACATCAAATTTCAATAATAATAATAATAATAAGCCCCTGGGGTGTGGAACAATTAGTGATGGAGTGTACTTTTAAGGCACTCTGTTATGTGAAGTCACCGGTTCAAAACCCTCAACTAGCATTATGTGCCGCATGAGGGGTCACATTGACATGCCTAGGGTTATATTGGTAGTAGTCGGATAACACAATCACATGTCATGCAAGTACGTGTCCGACTAGTTGTTCATTTCCCCGGTCAAAAAATAATAATAAATAATAATAATAATAATAATCTAATTTTAATGTCACGATCAAGCCAGACACCAAACTGGTGTATGATACCCCCATTCTTTTGGGACAAGTGACCCCCTCCGCACAATGATTTGACTTCTAAAGTCTACGGAGGTATACATACCCTACCCTCCTTTGGATTTGAACTTGTGACCTCTTAGGAGAAAATACATGTTCTTAACCGTTAGGCCCACTCAAGCTGTATTTATCCCACATATACAACCAACACAAACTGTCTAGGGTATGGGGGATTTGAGTAGCCCTTCTTTAACCGACTGTATTTTCACCTTTTTGTGAAGGAAATAGATGAATCTAATTCTAAAATTTGGTGAGCATGTGGATATTGATATCAACTACTTTCTGTAAAAAATTGAATGCCAACAGTCACAATATAGCCAAGTTATAGTAGAATTTAATCTACAACCATTTGTGTTTTTATGATTCATATGGAAAAATATGAAATTGATTTTTGGTGAGCATGTAGATTTTGATGTCAACTACTTTCTGTTAAAATTTGAACATCAATTGACACCGTATGACCAGGTTATTGTAGAATTTCATCTACAACCATTTTACATTTTTAAGGAACATACAGGAAAATCAAAGGCTAATTTTTGGAGAGAAAGTGGGGATATGTACTAACTAAATCCACTTCAAATTTGGCTTTTATTAGACTTCATATGAAATTGTTTCACTAAAAATACAAATATGGTTTTCGATGCATTTCTACAAACAATTTGCATGCATGGGGTTTATCAATGCATTATTATACAAATTTTGCAATTTAATAACTTATAACAAAAACCATTCACTCAATGACATCTACATAATTTCCATGGCATGAACTCAAAATATATAATGATATCAAGTATGTACATTTCATCATGATTGAAATATCAATAAAAAAAATACACTTATCTTTCATAAAATGAGTTCCAAGGCAACTTACTATGGGTTAACCATTTCCCTCCCAACCATAGGAAAATTCTTTGTGAATTCCACCTTCATTTTGGGCTACGAGACCACTAGGGACAAGAAGATTTGTCAAATCTCCCAAATCACTCTTCTCTTTACCACGAGCTTCCAAACCAACCTAGAAAGCCAACAAAAGTGTAGAGTTTCAAGAAAGTACTTCCTTCCTCAATCTTGGTGTCTAATTCCATATGATAGTGCCTCTTTCATCTCTCCATGGATCCTATAATAGTTGGCTGCTCTTTTTTCACCAAGAACTCTATTTTCTACTCAGGAAGTGCCTTTTTTCTCCACCTTCTCTACCTAATTCGATTTCTCTCTCTTCTTTTTTAATGAAGAAGAGGAAAAATAAAGAATCCTAATCCAACTCTTCCACTTCCTTAATGATAATAATCAAGATTCCTAGTTGAACTCTCCTTGATTGTATGAATATAGGAATTAGTTTCTTCAATATAGGGTGTAGGTATTTAAGGATAGAAGATAATTAAAGTAAGTAATCATTTCACTAGGCTCATAATTGTAATATCATAAATATTAGGATAGAATATTAATATGGCAATCACATGAAAGAGGTTGTAGATAGGATATAGTAGTAATTGTGATACATAGGTCAGTTCCCCCCTTACACCCACTTACCTTTCCCCTCTAGTAGACTTATAGCCCCATAATTTTTTCCTCCCTCTAGTCAACCTTGGAACCTTTCATTATATTCACAATAATCATGTTTATATGTTTTTAAAATCGCCATGGTAAGTCTACCTCATGGCATGAAAAAAAACATAGTAATGAAAAACATAAGTACAATATAAAAAAGATCAATTTCAAAGGGTTGAGATTGGGGTATTACATTCCCCTCCCCTTATAATAACATCGTGCTATCTGTTTTCTTATTTTCAACAAGGTTCCATGTCTTCATTCTTCGACTGCACCTACAATGCCATTCTCTTTATGGCCACTTTGTCTCACTATTGGTTATCTTGGACAACAATGTCCAATCATTTTTCTTTTATTTTGGAACACCTCCAAGACATTTAATATTCCAACACATGCTTAAAATAATAAGACAATAAAATAAAATGCATCTCATAGCCATTTTAAGCATCAATTATTCCATTCATAGAAATTTCACATTCATAATTGAAACGTATATATTCATAACATAAGATTGAATATGCAAATTATCCCAATACTTATTTGTATTTATATGTATATGCTCCATATGGATGTCATAGACAAGACTCAACTCAAAGTTTTCTCGGACACACCTAATGTATATAATGCACTCATGATCCCAACTAGCATGCAACATGAATACCTCACATCATATTCATTGTAGTCACTCATCCTTCAGGCTCAAGCAACCCCTTCTCTGCTAAATAGTCCCTCGGGAGATCCATCATTTGCCAAGGCTTTGTTGTGCAAGAAGAGCATAGACTTATAGATTCTTATTGCTAGGGCATCCCACTAGCTTCCTCTAACATAGCATATCACATTTCAACGACGATCAATGCATATCATAGGGTTCCTCTATTACTACAGTGACATTCTCTCTACGATTTTCAACATCAACAACCATCATTTGTCCTTCCTAAACATTTCCATCATCTCATCTATATCACATACATATAGTTACCATGAGATATCATCATAATAATTTCAATTAGAAATCTTTTATTTCAAACCTATTTCATACAAAAATAAGATTTCACAAGTGTGAGATTATTTTCATAATGTTTGGCTCTTGCATGTGATACTTCCCAATTGTCTTTATGGACTTACACTCATTGCCATATCCAAGAACTTTCTACTTTCAATAGGAACTTTCAATCAACCAAAAAACTGTACGTATTCATGCGTATAATCCTTTCATTGAAACATTTATAACAACCTTTAAAATGATCTTAGAATTGTAACACACTAATAATTCAATCACTTTCAATTGTTCATCACATGAAATTATAAGAAACTATCATTCATTATGTATGCATTACTAACATTCTAAGCATTTCATAATAAAATCAAACATTTATTCCAATAATCCAAAGTGACAAAACTAATGATTGCATAATCACACTCTTCACTAGAAATGTATTTTAGAATTCATGATTAGTTAGTTTCACTTTGTTTTATGGGTGGGGGATTTATACCACTCCTTTCAATATTCAACAATTCTCCAGGAGTACTAGAAGGCCTTTCTTTTCATGGCATTCAATCATGCAAATGTTGGTTCCATAAAAGCATGCATCCACTTAATGTATCAAACATATGTAGCAACATAATTCATAATTGTAGGATTATTATTTGTATACTTTCATAGTTCATTTATGCACATTTAGTCAATGCGTCCTCACATTGAGTCAAACTTACCATAATTCAAGCTCACATTTTTACCAAGATAAGTTGGAGGACCCAACCAACACCTCTACACATCATCCATACACTTCTCTATTGCTTGTTCGACCATTTGGATACCTTCCTTCTCAACCCAAAAACAACAATAGGAATATAATCCTTTAGTGCTCTTCAGTGTTGGCAAAGAGGTTGCAATCCAAAACATTGATTACAAGTTGGAGGACCATTGGATTTTTGTGCAATGCTATAGATTTTTTCCAAATTCAACACATTATGGCGACACACATGGTTTCTCACATGGAATTTTGTTTCATATGGTACACAAAATTCATAACATGATTGTTGTGACTCAATAACTCTAGTTATTACCCTTAACCAACTCAATCACGTCATATCGACTTATGAGTGCATCAAAAAGGTTATAACAATTTTTACGTACTAAAAGCTTCCTTCTTTTGTCATATCCCACTTAGGTATCAATGATAGACATGCATTCAAACATCATGATAAACATATCAAAGCAAATATCAAATATGACTAAAGGAATCCTTACCCAATTCCTTTAAGGTCACATGCTTTATTGACATGACTAATTTTCATGCATGCATGGTTTCCATCAAAATTCCTAATGTTAGCTGACGAACTAATGCCTTATGTGATCTCACATGATCCCTTCATTAAATTTTTGACAAGAATCCTCTTGTCCTTATACTTTTCATAAGGTTTTCTATCATAGGTAGCTACATTATAAACATCCTTGTTTTTCAAATTATATGACAATAATTATGTTACATTTTATCATCAATCTGGGTTTGTAAACTTGTGAAGTGCTAGGCAAAATATATGTAGATATGATCTCAAAGTGTTTAAAACCTTCCAACTAACACACCATTCTCTCATTAACTGCAAAACATAATTCTCAGGAAATGGTTGCTCATATAACAATGAATATTCTAAGGTAGAATTGCAGGTTGAATACATATTTTTGTATTCAACAATACTTTGTTTAATTCACTTCATAAGTTTTTTTTTGACTAGTAGAATCAAAAACTAGTCGGGCGCGTATTCATGTGACACAGGGTCGTGTTATCCAAATGCTATCACTATAAGCTCCATGCATACCATTGCGATCCCACACATGGTACACACAACTCTGCAAGGTTTGAACCAACAATGTCTCAAGGAGTGACTTAACAGGACACCCTATTACCAACTAGCCTACACCTCTGGGACAATTCACTTCATAAGTTATATGGACAATCTTCATTCATAAATATGAATAATCAAAATGAGAAACTAATTAATGCATGCAAGGTTCGTATCATGAGCAGTTTCCAACCAATGAGGAAGTAGTGACAGGTGTGTGCATAGATTGCAACTCTGACAACTCCTTGTCCAGAGAGTCATTATTCACATTGACGGACAAGTAAGCATGAGGATCCTATTCCAACAAGAATTAGTTCCAAGCCACATAACATAAATAAAACTGCAGCTCAAAAAGACAAATAAACTCACACAACAAAAGGAAATTATTGGGCAACATATACCAGAGGGAGGGGGCCTTGCCTCCATTGGAATACATTTCCAAGAAAGAATAAAATGGAGAAATCTTGATCTGCAACAAGTTCTTTATTCTAACATCCCCCGATTACAATGATCTTGTTCTTCCTTTATATAAAATAAAAAAGAGAAATAGTTACAACAAATAAAACTAATTCCTTGAATAAGAAAACCTCCTAACAAACACGCCCTCTTTGTATTTGATTAATTAAATACATAACAAATCTATTTTGTTAGCTTGCTAATAATTGAGAGAAGTCGGATTAGTTTCCAACTCATTGTTGCTGAGGTGGATACTCCACTTTGGCATGTAATTTGAAAACCAGTCACGATAGGAAATTTGGGTTTGACATATTTGGAAAAATGTCCATATCTTCCAAACCGTATCTTGTTTTGGAAACCTTCCCTTATTGTAATCAATTTGGGGCATTCTACACAAAACCCATGTCTTAGAATTTCAAGATTCCTCTTGATCTACTAAAAAATGACGTGGCAAGTTGACCTTAAAAAATGATCACCTACAGAAATTTTGGTGGCCTTTCAATGGTTTTGTTGCCATGGGAACTTGAAGATCATTGAATATGCCACATCCTCAAGAAACAAGTTAGGAAAATACAACATCTACTCTAAGAAACCATCAAAACATGAGAATTCAACCACTTTTATCATTTTTGTACCTTATGAAGTTCATGCGAGTGAAGATGGGTAATGATGGATGAGATAGGATAATATGTGGCAATGAAGGTGTAAATGAGTGAAAGATAAAAGGAAAATGATAAAATACTAGGTTAAATGATCCTTGAAAACATGTCGAAATTGGGGCTCAACATCTCCCCCACACTCAAGATTTTTCATGTCCTCATGCAAGAAGGATGCATGTGAAGTGTTGTTCGGGTATAGTGCATAGTATTCAATTCTACATATGTGATGATTTATTGCCTACTTTCCTCTTTGCTTCTGAGTTCCTCCTTTCTTTTCAAAACTCTTATTCTAATTACATATACATATTTTCCATTTTCCATTTTTTCTATTTTTCTATTTATCATTTTTTCTTTTTTCTTTTCTTTGGCGAGGTAGGGAGAGAACAAGGTCTGGATATGTAATATAATAAGGTTGGAATGCAAGTGTATGATTGATATTGTTCTTTTATATGTGATTCATAGTACAAAGAAATAATACTTAGGAACCCAACATAGTTTTGTAGGAAGTAGGACACTTGAATGGGAAAGTTTATTTTGCCTTCAACTCTTTGAGGTTTGTCAAGGTCAGGGTAGTGAATGATGATGGATGGAAAATGAGATTAGGAAAGGATATGAAGTATGATGATGGAATCTATGGAGTGTGGAAAGGTAAGAAAGTAGACTATGAAAGGAGTGTCAAAACCTCAAAATATTATGTGCATGAATCCCATGTAAGATGGCTACTTAAAAACATAAATCACTTACCCAACTTTACCTCTTTCAGATGTCCAATAACCAGAGAGATGAGCAATGAAATCTTGGTTGCATGCTGAAGAGAAATCTGTTGGAAGGAGCTCAAACTCAAAGGCTGGAAATTTCTTGTCGCTGGTAGTCATGCTGGATACACTGTCAGGCTACAAGAAATCTGAAGGTGGTGATACTCATTCTACAAACGATAATCTACTGGAAACACTTTGGATTGCTATAGGTTTTGTTGCCACCATCTAAGGGAACTTTGTGTTACTATCATATCAAATATTCACTTGCTACAATTTGGTAGGACAACATACTTCTACCACTGCCACAATGGTTATTGAAAATGATTTTCAACCTTGCTTGTGACACCTTTTTCCCATGTTGTGGTACTTTATTTCTCCTGTGAAATCTTGGATTGCAAGAAGAGAAAAAATCTGCTGGAGTTGATCTACAACTTTGAGTGGTGGGTTTCATCATACTAAATGGAGGAAATGGATTGTGCTCCGACTTTGATGTGATACATGAAGACGTGCGCTGAATGCTAGAAGAAGGCTTGTTGTGCTACTATTTGAAAAATATTTTGACATTCTACTGCAAGAATAAAGAAATCCGCTACAGGAACAAATATCAGTGACTTTGACCAAGGATGTTCTCTTTTATTGAGGGTTGTTGAGTTGATTAAATAATAGGTAATCATAACACCCTCATGCTTAACAAAACCCATGTTTTAGAATTTCGCCCAGAGTTGCATAGATATGCCAACCTTGGAGGTCATTATCAGAACAGGAAGCTACAGGAAAATCTAGAAAAATTGGCTTCAAAGACATACGCATACATCATTCATTATACATTTTCTACAATTTTCGCTTGCATATCACTCTAAGGGGCATATGGGGCACAAAACCCATGTCCCTTTTTTTCTTCGTTTGGCCTCAACTGGTTGCAATCTCTTTGCAAAAAGTTCCCTTGAAGCAAGCTTCTAGAGGGAATACGAGAAAATGACTACTGCATGAAATATGGAAATGACTACGGCAAGAATTCTTAGCATATGTAATGAAGTAATGATCTCCAAGGACGACACCTTCTCATTGCTAAACTAGGCTGCCGAATTATACTTGAAACTGATCCAAACAACTATATGCAACATTTATTGATTTATTTATTGACTATCCCACCCTACTTGAAAAATGAAACATTTCCTCAAGTGTACGAGAACTTCCAATGAAGCCATGTGCATAACTTGATTGCAAATAAACTCATATCCAAATATGAAAAATATACCTCAATAACTGTTTGAATATGAGGAACCAATTGCTCTGATTGATATGGTGCCAATAAGTGTTGAAGGATGAAGGAATACCGATGACTGATGGATGTCTGGAACCATACTTCAATGTAGTCACTATTCCCTTGGTTCTCTTCTTTATTAACACTGGTTTGGATCTCCTCCCTTGTCATTCCATATAGATATTTTGCTAATTGTTGATTGGTATCTTGAATGCGTAAATGATATGATGAAAGACACGACAAAAACTCCTCAGTCTCAGGTTTTTTTGTTTTCTCTTCATAAAATTCTTTCCATGGCTCTTTGGTCCCTTCTAGGTCTTCTTGATGTTTCTCATGGAATTTTTTCTCTTCAATCACTTCCCATGATGCAAATATATTCCTGATGGATGTAAGGATTTGATCCTCCTGAGATGCATAGATGATTCGACTGCTGTGAGGATTCAAGAGATTTATTGGAGCAACATTCTTCTTATTTAACATATTCTTGAATACTTCTTACTAGATGATAATCCATGTCTTGCACATGGATTCATGTATGGGGTTCTTATAGATCAAAATATTACAAAGCAAATTTCAATGCAAAGCATGCACTCAGACCAATGAAGAATTAGTCTGAAAGGTTTCTATCATGAGCAATTTCCAACCAATGAAGAATTAGTGACAAATAAATGCATAGATTGCAGCTCTGACAATTCATTGTTCGTAGGATCACCATTCACACTGACATACAAGAAAGCATGAGAATCCTATTCCAACAAGAATTAGTTCAACCACACATCATGAATAAAACTGTAACATTAACTAATTAACATTTACTACAGAATCGTGTCACACATGTTACAAGAATCGAACTATGAAATTATATAAGCAAACAAAATCACATTATTCTAACAGGGAAATAAAACTAAACTAGGGCGCTACTTCTAAGATGAAGGGGACTTGCCTTCACTCATAAGTACGCCTGTTACATACCTACAAATTCAACATTTCAAGAACTGAACATGCATAAAATTGACTTGCATTTCATAAAAACAGAGTATGAAACTTGAATAGAGTCTCAGTCTCGCTTTCCGCTTATCTCTTGCGATAATATATGAATGTTCCATGCATGAATGACTTCGATACCTATACAATTACATTTTAATCAGAATAAGTAATTCCAGGCATCCAATCCTGTACAAAATCCACTAAAGATAACCAAGAAGTTACAATATCATATTTGGACAATTCAATGAATAGACAAAATTACATATTTGGTCATCTCACGATTTCATGGCCAAAGGCATGGAATCACAACATACTCACATGCTATATGGTTTAGTTGGAGTGTTGACCACATATATAATTTGCATTGCGGTAGCTTTGGCTGGTTTAAACAACATGTATCCATGTGGATGCGTTTCTCCACAAAACCCATGTCTTTGAATTAGCTGGGAAGTTTAACAAGTATCCTAATCATTGAGGCAGTTACGTGATCCTGTTCAAAATGCTTTGAGTAAAAAATGCACTTTGAAGACAAAGCGACAAAATATATGTCATCATGAGGTAATAGGATTGGTAAATGGCAAGGTATATGGTCAAAACAAGATCCCGTAGACTGTACCAAATACATCAAAACAAGGACCCTACAATCAGATGTCTATTGTAGGTTATGTTTTAAGTTTTTATTCTATGCTTGTCAGTTGGGCTTGTGATATGAAATGAATCATTATATAATTTTTCATATATATTGGTACTGTCTAGGTGGTATAATTAGAGGAATTGTCTTGCATGGCCTATTTTAGTGGGAGGTCCTAGTTTGGAGATTTGGGGTCCATAACCTTCTAGAGCCATTTTGAGGCATCAAATGACACTTTTTGGGGTCAAAAACTTTGCGATCATAGCTTACAGTCCCTCTACATTGTTTTGAACACTGATACATTTCCAATGGTGTGAAAATCACCTCAACTAGACTTCATGTGCAAAATTTATGCCTCTCACAAGTTGACCTACCTTGTTGACCACCACAGTATCGATTTGATGCCACATCATCCCCCATTACTCACCTATGGGGCTTGTCACATGTGTAATTTCAAGAATATTATATAAGGTCCAAAACCCTAACTCTAATTGAGGGTTGAGGTATGGAAACCCTAATTCTAGACGACTACCCTACTATATTAAATATTGGCCCACTTGAAGGAGAGGGGGTTACATTCTTTTAACATTGTGCTTGTTCCATGGTTGAGTAGAGCATATAGGAGTGGGATTTGAGAGAATAATAGAGGAGGAAGAAGATTATTTTTCAGCCATTTGAGCCACAATGTTAAAGGTAACTCCATAGTGAGTTCCCTTTTCTTTGTATTTGCATTTTCATAACTAAAGAAAACAGAGTAGAACATAGGTCTCACCTTCTAGCTGAGTTTTTTTTCCGTATCAAGTTTCCAAGGATACATCTTGTGTTCATTTGTGTGGATGGTGTGCTCATTTGCCTATTCTTTCATTTTTGTATTTCAATTATTTTCATAAATTTGAGCTATAAGCTAGTGATAATAAATATGAGATCTAAGGAAATAAACCCACATAATAAAAGATTTCAGAATAATACAATATCTATTATGACAAGTTGTTCCAGTTGAATATTCACAACAATGTATAGATCATATTGGTATCAAAACAATTTTCTTTGGGGTTTTTGTGAGAAGTTGCAGGATCTAGGAATTGGCTTGAGAAAGAAGTCATAGAACGCTAGCCATGGCACATGAGTCCATTCATAACAATCCTTTGGATGCAGTAGAAAATATATTTGCGAGGTTGGAAGAGAAAGTCACTAATATCTCTCGTAACATCGCCCTCCTCATGGCCGATTTGGAGAACAAGTTTAGACCTTTTGGGTAGGTTAGTGGATATAAATTAGAAGTTGGATCAGATAAGAAATTGGAGATAGTAAAGGCCCATAAAATGAATCGAAAAAATAGATCAAGAAAGATCAATCAAGTTCTAGTGCCATCACTCCTTCACAACCTCTATTTAAAATTGAAGTGGAAGTGGACATCAAGCCCTATCAAGGTGAGATCGATGCTGTTAAGTTGAATAATTGGTTACAATATAAGTGTATTTTAGTGTCCATAATATACATAAAGAGCAAAAGATTTAATTTACCCAACTAAAACTAGAAGGCCATGAACTAACTTGGTTGGAAATCCACATAAAGGCACTTAGGATGGAGTGTGATCCACTAGTAACTAAGTGGGAGGTGTTTAAAACCCTCATCAAGTCCCAGTTTTACCCTATTGGGTATATAGAGGACAAATGGATCTGTTGGCATCACTTCATGTCGAGGCAAGGAAAGAATGTGCAAGAGTACACCAATGAGTTGAAGAAAATGGTGATCATGTTGGGTATCTATCCCGAGAACCTAGATGTACTTCTCATATATCGAGGGGTCTACGCAATCATTTGCATAAGCAAGTGATGCTATTCAAACCAAGGACCATTGATGAGGCATGTGTGCAATCACAATATCTCGAGAACATAGGCCATACGAAAGGACAACCAAGTGGTTCTAAAACAAAACACTACGAAGATTCTTCCAAGGAGGGGAAGAAGAAGTGGGAAGGACAAGAAAAGAAAATGACATGTACGACACATCGGTGCAAGGATCCGAAAACCATTGCAACCATTGCAATATTGATGGTCAAACCAAAGATAACTATTGGAAGCTACATCCATAGTTGCATCCAGAGAAACATTAGAAGGATGCCAAGAAGAAGAACCCACAAGCCACAAATCAAGAAACCTGGTAGAGAGAAACTCATATGTGGATGAGAAGATTGTTTTCACTTCAGTGCAGAAGGAGGTGAATCTAATTAGCCTTCATCACAAGGAAGAGAAGGAGATGAAAAAACTCTTACATATTAAGATCCAGGTCAAAAAGACCAAGGTAGATACTCTATTCGATTTCAGTTCATAGGCCAACCTCATAGCAACTAATCTGGTCAACAAACTTGGGTTGGAAGTTCATGATCATCCTATCCCATATCCATTGGGATGGGTAAACAAAGATGAAAATCTCAAGGTCATGAAACAATGTAAGATCAAATTTTCTGTAAATGTAGATTTTATTGATGAAATGGAGTTAGATGTAGTACCCCTTGATGTGTGTGGTGTAGTGTTTGGAAGCCCCTACATGTATATCAAGGATGCGATATTCATGCAGAGAGAAAACTAGTATCGTCTAATCAAGGAAGGGAAGTCTTACATCATTAACACACACAGCGGTAAATCCAAGATCACTCTAGTAAGTGCCAACCAAGCTAGAACGTTGATTAGTTCTAGTGACAAGTATGCATTGTTTTTCTTAAGAGAGAATCAATCGAGTGATGGATCAGTAAGAGTAAAGGCATCCCTAGAGGGATGCACTAAGGAGTATAAATGTTAGTTGGAGGAATTGTTGTAGGCATACAAAAGAGTGTTCAGGAGCCTAAAGGGTTATCGCCTAAGACGAAAGTAGAGCATGCAATACAATTGTTGCTTGACTCCCCATTACCAAATATTGAGTTGTATATGCGGTTTGTTTTGGAAGTAGATGAAGTGAAGACAAAATTGCAGTAGCTACTAGAGTAGGGAGTAATTTGAACAAGCACCACACTTTGTGGGTCACCTATCATCAAAATACCCAATAAGGATGGGACTTGGTGAATGTGTATTGGCTACATAACACACTCAAGAATCGATACCCTCTACCTAGGATCAATGATTTGTTAGACTAGTTGTAACATGCCAAGTACTTCACCAACTTGGATCTCAAATTGGGATATCACCAGGTACATGTTAAAGAAGAAGACACCTGGAAGATTGCCTTGAAGACAAGGCAAGGTCTGTATGCATGGTTGGTCATGCCTTTTGGTTTATGTAATGCACTTGCTACATTTATGCGATTGATGAATGATGTATTGCATCCCTATTTAGATTCATTTGTAATAATGTATTTGGATGACATATTGGTTTATATCTCTACCTCAAAAGAGCACATTTCACATCTCATGTAGTTGTTAGAGATTGAAAAAACATCAAGTGCTGGCTAACCTTAAGAAATGTTAGTTTGCTCAGTAGATATTGAAGTATTTTGGGTACGTGATTGGTGGAGGGGAACTCAAGATAGATCCTACAAAGATGAAGGGCATCATCAAGTGGCCAATTCCTACGAATGTCATTGAAGTTAAGAGCTTTGTTGGGGTAGTGCAATACCTATGGAAGTAGCATCTTTTCTAGCGATAGTCGTGCCACTCCATGCCATAACAACGAGTGGTAAGAGTTTTAAGTGGGTAAATAATGAAAAGAAAACTTTCGATAAGCTAAAACAAAAGATCAATTAAGCACTGATCCTTACATTGCCTAACTTGTAGAAGCCCTTCAAATTAAAGATGAATGCAAATGAATATGATGTAGGAGCAATCTTGATACAAGAACGTAAATCAACCAGGGATGATTTTAAGGATGTAAATTTATTTTAAAATGTAAAAACCTTGGCGAATCTTTTTGTAAAAATATTCAAATTTTTAAAGATTTTATATAGTTTTTATAAAATTTTGGTGATTTTTAAAATAAAATAATTTTATTCTATAAAATTTGGGCAAATCATTTTTAAAATAACAAATTTAGTTATTGGAAAAACCATAAAAAAATTAACCTATGAACAAAATTTAACCCCTAAAATCATCCGTAAAACCAATATACTATCATTATGAAATGATATGTTTAATAAGAAAATCTTGAAATACATAAATTAATCTAAACAAGAATTCAATCACCCCTAGCTATTGATCCTTGATCCTAACCATCCTTATGACTAAGAGAGTTTAAAAGAGCTATGTATTGAAATATATTTAAATTTATAAAGTTAGTATGCTTTTGGATTCCTTGTTGCCTTTATGAAAGTGAGGTCATCCCGCACACTACACATTGTACTTAATGACAAGACCTTATTAATTTTAAAAAAATAGTGTAACTGTGAAATATGTCAGGATAAGAGTGGAGGGACCCACCATCCAAACTGTCCTCATCCTATTGGCACAAATAGGATAATAGTATTACAATAAGACAACCAACAACTTTATCTTGAGTTAGGTCTCATTTAAATTCAATTCGTATGGTATATTTTACCAAGAGATCTAGATACAACGAACGACTCTCACACATAAAGAGAGAGTACATCTGAACATGGAACATTTATTGTTAATCATTGATGGTAAAAATGGGGGAGTTGTTTTTATTATTAAATAATATAAATATCATTAAAAGCTTAATTTTTAACTTTATTAAAATATATAATTAATAATAAGTATAAATAACAAATTATATTATTATAAAGAATATATATTATAGATTTTTAATATAAAGTTAAATTGTAATTGATGATAATATTTGGTTTTATGTATGGGATTAAAGTTAAATGTTATTAAAAAACATATAATTTTATTGGAGGTAGCTTTAATAATGATTATACATGATATTGGTTTTTTTGTGCATATTATTTAGGTTGACACCGTCTTTCGGTCTTGAACTAATACCTAAAACTATTTTTGATTGGTTAAGAGCTTGCCTTCCTCAGACGTATGAAAACAAGGTAATGACCTAAGACCTAAAGGCATTTGGTAAGAACATAAGTCTGCCCCTTTATGGACCACCGATGAGTCATAAATAGAAACAAACACTGTCGATAGAAGGTTCTAATGGAATTCTGATTCGTTTACATCATAATTAATCATTAGTCATTTTTGTATTTTAATTATTTTTATAAATTTTAGCAATAAGCTAGTGATAATAAATATGAGATATAAGGAAATGAACCTGCATAATAAAAGATTTTAGAATAATACAAGATTTGTTGTAACAAGTTGTTCTAGTGGAATATCCATGGTAGTTTACAGATCATAATGGTACCATAGTAGTTTTCTTTGGGATTTTTGTAGGAAGTTGCAGGATCTAGGATTTGGCTTGAGAATGAAGTCGTAGAACCCTAGCCATGGTAGATGAGTCCATTCACAACAACCCTTGGGATGCAATGGAAGAGAGATTTGCGAGGTTGGAAGAGCAAGTTGCTAATATCTCTTGCAACATGGCCCTCTCGTGGTGGCTCTAACAAACACGTTTGGACCTTTCAGGGAGGTTGATGACTTTAAATTAGAAGTTGGATCGGATGAGAAACTAGTACATAGTGAAGACCAAGAAAATGAGTCAAAAAAGGAGCCCAAGAAAGAGAAATCAAGTTCCAATGTCATCACTCCTTCACAACCTTTGTTTAAAATGGAAGCTAAAGTGGACAATAGGCCCTATTAAGGTGAGACCCATGCTGTTAAGTTGAATCATTGGCTACAACAATTAGAAGTGCATTTCAATGTCCTTAATATAAACAAAGATTATAAAATTTTATTTGTCCGACTAAAACTAGAGGGCGATGCACTAACCTAGTGGGAAAACAACACAAAGACAATTGGGCTAGAGGGTGATACACTAGTAACTAAGTGGGAGGTGTTTAAAACCTTCATCAAGTACCAGTGTTACCCTATTGAGTATGTAGAGGACAAGTGGATATGTTGGCATCACTTCAGGCAAAGGCAAGGATAGAGTGTGCAAGAGTACACCACCGAGTTCAAGAAGATGGTGATAGTGTTGGTTATCTCTCTCAAGAACCCATATGTACTCCTCAAGTATCTAGTGGTTCTACATAGTCATTTACGAAAGTAAGTGATGCTCTTCAAACCAAAGACTGTTGATGAGGCCCGTGTGCAAGGATAATATCTGGAGGGGAGAACATAGTCCATAAGAAAGGATAACCAAGTGGTTCTAAACAAAAATACCACCAAGATGTTTTCAAGGAGGGGAAGAAGAAGTGGAAAGGAAAAGACAAGAAAATGACAACAATTTCACATCAATGAAAAGGTCCAAACAACCACTACAACCATTGCGATATTGATGGTCACATCGAAGATAACTGTTGGAAGCTACATCCATAGTTGAATCCAAAGAAGCATTAGATGGATGGCAAGAAGAAGAATACACTAGCCATAGATCAAACAACTTGGTAGAGAGAAACTAGGA
>ML801535.1:156977-172071 GCA_009831015.1 Picea engelmannii | reverse complement strand
CTACATCTACCCCTATCCCCCTCACTTTGTATCCACCTGCCTCTCTATCCCCCACTTTTCCCCGCTTTCTCTCTTTACCTTTTTAACCCCTTCCAATCCTAAGTCCTTAGGTTGGGTTCTCATCCTTTCCTAGTGGGAACATGTACTCATTCCTAGAACATGCATGTGATTTAGCATGCACACACTATAGGAATGTGTGCGCATTCTTATTGGGAAGTTTTGTGTGCCAAGGACACTCCTCAACCTCTTCTATATCAAAGGGAAGGAATGACATGGCATTGAAAGTCAAGGCAAGGCAAGGCATGGCATGGAATGATATGGCAAGGAAAGGAAAGGCAAGGCACGGAAAATTGAGGTGTGTGTCAATAATGTTGTTAAAAATGAAAAATGGTAGGGATGGGACTCAAATCGTGGGATGGGAAATTTTTTTCCTAAAATAAAAATTAAATTAATTTGAAGTCCGACGAGTGGATGAAAAAATGACTTAAAGTAAAATAGGGCAGAGCATAGAGAAGAAAATGATAGAGCGGAGAGAATATAAGAGCATTGGTTATCTGGTCTGAGAAAGAGAGGAGAAAGATAACCGAGCAAAGAGGAGAATAGAGCATTGGTTATCTAGGCTGGGAGAAGAGAGGGGAGTGCAGATTTTGAAGTGCATTTTTTCTTAATTTGTGTTAAGCATGGCCATGCTTGTATGTATATATAACAAAAACTTGTCAAAAAATTGTATATATGATGGATTCATGGATGGGCGACTAAGGTGGTGGAGGTCGTTAGGTATCATAATTTGTTTTATTTCTTGATAAAATATTTTACCAGAAATATGAGTGAGTTATGTTTTATTATTTCATTCATAGACGTCGAAGAAATAAAAACTTCTTCGAAAGGAGAGGAATGGCTCACAACAAATAAAGGATATGTGCAACATAGAAATGTATCCTCACTTGTAAGGTGAGTATTAAGTTTTTCTTCTTCTTACAATGGAGTACTTATACGAGTACTTATATGAACATGACTATGACCTATACCATGACCCAGACCTCCCTAGCTCCATCTAAGCCTAGGCATAGTCTATACTCTACCATTAACCCCCTCCAAACCTAAGCCCTAAGTGCACTATGCCTATACTTCTTGTTTAATAATGATATTTTATGGCTATGACAACTCACCTATGGTTTAATAATGTTTTCACATGGTTTAATGATGATTATGGTACATTGATTATTCTTTCATATTTTAATATATGGATGATATTTTAGTGGATTCAATATTCTTTATATGGAATATCTATATTTCTTTGAATGTATTTCTTAATTAATTTTTAAATCATTTTATCTTTCACATTTCTTACCTTTTTGGTGATTTGATTTGATTTCATTGTCGCGTTTTCTCATTTCTCTTTGGGATTTCCCATTGTTTGATTTTATATTATCAAAAATCCATGATTGGTAGTTTTTCTTATGAGATTGGCATAGATCATATATTATTGGAACACTTATCTATTTGTATGTTCTTCAAGATTAGATTGTTGTCGTTAGCCATTTATAACCTGGTAACAAGCATAAAAGGTTAAATTTCCTTGACTTTTTATTGTTCGTAATTAGTGTTCGACATGCCCTAGATTATGTATGTTGGACATATTGTCATTGATGTTAACAACCAATGTCATTATGATGTGATGATGTTTTTTTTATGAACAACATGCAGAGGAATCTACCTAAATCTCAGTAGAGGTAGCGTATTATATTTCATGAGATCAGTGAAAATGAGGAAACACCATCGAGATTGAATTCCCAACAGATCAATGATATCAATCAGTTAGAATCCAAGTACAAAAAAAAAATCTCAGAAGGGAAAGTGCATTGTAGAAACACGATCAAGATTGAAATCCCCACAACAAAACTAAAAGAGAATCGAGGGAGAATATTGTCCACTGATGTATATTTTGGGACAAACCAAGATCGTCAGATATCAAAGGTGCTCAAATTTTATTAGGGGAATCTCACTTCAGGTGAATTGGGTATTGGGAATGAATAACCCAAATTCCTGAAGGCCGAAATGAACTGATCAGAGTCGTTGGATCAAGGATTCACGAGATCCTGAAATAACCGAAATCTTGACATTCATTGGATCGTATTAATCATTTCGCGACAAAGATGGATCGTTATATGAATTCAAGTTGCTCGAGGTTTATTTGGGGAAAATCACTTCGGGAGAATTGAGAATTGGGAACGCATAACCAAAAGTCTTGAATGTTGAAATGAATCTAGACCATTGATCTAGAAATGATCACAACCGTTGGATCAAGGATTCATGAGATCCTGAAACAACCGAAATTCTGACAACTGTAGGATCGTGTTAGGTTGTTTGCGTCAAAAAATGATCGTTATATGACGTTAAGATGCTCGAGGTTTAGCTGGTGAATCTCAATTCATGAGATTTTGGAAATGGGAGTGTATAACCCAAAGTGTCGAAGGTCGAAATGAGTTGATCAGAGTCGTTCGATCAAGGATTCAGATGAACCTATGACTGTTAGATCGAGGAGGAGGACATGCACCACATTAGGAAATCCACGTCAACAGACTGCGTCAGGAAGGACACGTGGCATAATCAAATGATGACAAGTGTCTAGGTCCAGTTGACACTTTAGGTTACGTAAGTCACAAATATAGGTGACACGTGGCATCCACTCAGCTAGTGCCAAGTCAATAGTGACATTAAGAAGTTACATCACTCCAAAAGTTTTTCCTTCGAGGGAAACCAACAACTACCCGAAGCGTCGAAGGCCGAAGTGAATGCTAACTGTCAATCTAAGATCCTCTGTATTCTCACATTACCATCAGATCAGGAGACAGTCAACTACGATGAAAATGAGCCAAGAACATATGAAATTACATGAAGGTCGAAGCCCCGAAGTAACGATAATCGTTGATTTGTAGAAGAATATGGGAACTGTCAGATCAGGAGACAACAAACTTTGGCACTAACCAACTCCGATGGAAATTGAAACAACAATTACTCAGACCGTTGAACTCCCGAAGTGAACGAGAACTGTCCACTCAACTACAGATTAAGTCATGGTCGTCAATTTGTTTAAAACCTATGGACAAGCCAAGAGCACCCATCTACAGAAGAACAAATATTGACCGTCCGATATACTTCGGTGAAATTTACTCTGGAAGGTTGAAAGATTGTAGAGGCTAGAAGTCCCAAAGTCTCAAAGTAAATAATGGTTTTCCATATCAATGTTTGATTAAGTCACAATCGTTAGATTAAAGCAGTGGAAGGATAAGTAAAGATCAAAGTTAGATCGTTGACTTGGTTCTGGGAAATCCAACCATCGGATCAACCCTTGTGAGAGGTAAAAACTTTGGAGAGTTGAAGCTCCGAAAGATTGGATGAGACAAAAATCGCCCGAAGGTTGGAGTACCGGAGGACTAGGTTCCAGCCCTCGGTCATGGGTTACGAACACATAAGCCATGAGGCACTCGGTACATCGCTTAATTAATAAGACCGTGGTTTTGTGCATGTGGTCACATGTAAATGGTTTGAAGGAAGCGCCTCAACATGATTCAATTTTTGCAATATTTTCAGAGACATGGAATCAAGTTAAAAGAAATCTATCCATAAGCTATGATTGATTTATGAAAAGCACACTCACTAAATTAAAATCCTTCACGATAATGTTTGAATAATAACAAGGACTATTCTTAATTTAATGAAGAGGTGTGATGGTCCAAACAAAGGGACACAATGGCTCATACCTAACACCAGTTAGAAGAGTATATAAATGAGAAAGAATGGTGAGAAGAAAGTGTCTCTGTAGTCCAGATCAGAAGATCAAAACAATAGTAGAGTCCAAGAAGAAGAACTGATTATTCTTATGAAGTGAGGGTGGAAGGGAGGAGCAAGGAAGGATTCATATCCTTTATTTAAGAGAATTGGTGCTTCCTGGGGTTGGTGCCCTAAATATAAGGGAGTTGGTTCTTCCTCGGGTTTGTGCCCTAAAAATAAGGGAGTTGGGGCTTCCTAGGGTTGGTTCCCTAAAGACAAGGGAGTTTGTGCTTCCTAGGTTTGGTTCCCTGAAGAAGGGGATTTGAGCTACTATCCTTCTTAGGTAAAAAGGATTGGTGTCCTTCACTATTCCTCATAAAAATACTTGTAATTCCTATTAGTTATATTTATATAATTGATTTTACAAACAAGTCCATTGTTGATCTATTGTGGTAATTAAAAAAATATAAAAGTAACTGCTAATTGTTGAAAAAGGGTAATAATTATTCACTCCCCCCTCTCAGTATTCCAACAATTGGTACCATAGTAGGTTCCTTCGGCATAGTCTAAACGAATGGAAGGTAGATCTTGAAGATGGATCATCAAGAAGGAATGTCTAACAACAAAGCACCATTGTTCAATGGAGGTGGCTATGCTCTATGGAAAATAAGAATGAAAAACTTCATGTTGGCTCTTGGTTTTGATATTTGGCAATTTGTTGTAGATGTTTATACTGCACTAACTACTCCACCCGAAGATGTTGCAGGAAGGAAAATATGCAATGACAACTCAAGAGCAGTTAATGAAATTCTAGGAAGGTTGACAAATTCTATATGTGTAAAAGTTATGCATTGTAAGTCATCGAAAGAAATCTGAGATAAATTGGAGGTTGTATATGAAGGAGATAGAAAATTCAGGGAAGCCAAAATATAGACCTATAAAACTCAATTTGAAAATATGAAAATGAAAGAAGAAGAGAACATTATTGAATACCTTCATAGGGTAGATGAAGTGGTTAATTCAATCAGAGAAATAGGAGAATAACTTATAGATAAACCCATTGTGAAAAATATACTAAGGTCATTACCTATGAAATTTGATGCCAAGATTTCTACAATTGAAGATAGGTCTGATCTTGACACACTCAATTGATCAATTTCATGGAATTTTTACAACATATGAAATGAGAACAGGGAATGATAAATCATCAAAAAGAGAAACAACCTTTACAACATCTAAAACAAAGATGACGTAGGAGAAAAAGACCAATGATGATTTATCAGATATATCTGATGAGGAAACTGCCAACTTCATAAAGAAACTCAAGAAAGGGATAGGGAAATACAAAGGAAAATATTCCTCTAATATGTTTCAACTGTGGTAAAATTGGACACTTTTCCAATAAATGTCCCCATCATAGCCAGGAGGAAAGTGATGACAAAAGAACCTTAAAAAATTAGAAGAAAAGAAACACTAATAATAAAAAGAAGTTCTAAAAGAAAAATAAAATATTATTTACCTAAGAAGATAGTAGCTCATCAGAAGAAAATGAAAAATACGAACCAGAGCTTCTATTTATGGGAATAAAAACTGAAGATGATAAACATTCAGAAGATGAAGAAGAAGTGAACTTTGAAGAAGAAATCCTTAGTGTAATTGAAGAACTAAGAAAAACTAAAAAACAAAACAGGGTACTAAGGGAAGATCTTCTAAAGATTAAAGAAGCTACTAAATCAAGAGAGAGGGAAGTTTCCAAAACCATCAAAGAGTCAGAACAGAAAAACAGTAATTTGAAATCCCAACTCCTTGAAGCTAATAAAATTAATGAAGTCGTTTTACAACAACTTAATGATAAAAAACAAGTATGTGAGAAACTAGAAGCTGTGATTAAGTTGTTAAAAAGTGAAATTGAGAAAGAAAAGAAGGAATCACAATTTTAAAATAGTTCAAAGATATTGGATGAAATTCTCAATAGCCAAAGGTCACCAAACAACAAGACTAGTTTGGGATACACTCAAGACTCAACTTCTACATCACAACGATCTGTCAAGAAACCAATAAGTTACGTTGATGCTCTGAAAAACTCATAAAGAAAGGAAGATAATAAGACAAATATGATACCATTGAAAACTGTTTCACATAAACAAAAATAAATACTCCCTACTAGAGTAAAATATGAAAAGAAAAATACAATCATCAGAAGGAATTCCCCTAAATATCTATTTATTGGATATTGTTACTCTTGCAATGATTTTGGACATAAGTAAGTACACTGCAAAGCTTATGGACAAAACAATCGTAGAAATGTCCAAAGATATAAGAACAATAAGTACAATAGAAAGAAGATAAACTATAACTCATTTTCTCCTTTGCAATGTAAAATATGCAACAACTATGGTCACAAAACTAGTGAATGTAGATTGCCAGAATATGATAAAAACACAAATATTTCCCATAATAAAAAAAGAATGGAAGAAAAAGAAAACAAAGTGAAATGTAGACTTATATGCAAGAAATCAAGGATGTTAGTGGTAATAGATAGTGGATGCTCCAAACACATGACTGGAGATCAAATTAAATTTGTCAAGTTAAATAAGAAAGGAAAAGGAAAAGTAACTTTTGGATATAACATATGAGCCAAGATACAGGGAAAAGACACTATTAGTTTAGGAAATAATAAAACCAAAGCAAAATATGTACTTCTAGTAGAAAATATCAAACCAAATCTCCTAAGTGTAAGTCAGACATGTGGTCAAGGTCACAAACTTACTTTTGATTCTCAGAAATGTGAGATAACAGAAAAGGACATTGGAAAGATAGTGGCAGTTGCACCAAGAACATCTATCAATGTGTACATTCTTAATATAGATGAAGGAGAAAAATGTTGTTTAGGCCAAGTAGATGAAATATGGCTATGGCATAGAAGGTTGGGACACTTAAGCTTTGAAAAATTGATCAAAGCCAACGAGAAAAAGGAAGCTAGGGACCTGCCAAAAGTGATTAAGCCTTCAAATTCTATTTGTAAACATCATCAAATAGGAAAGCAAACAAGAGTTAGGTTAAAAAAAAAGAGAATTCCACAACAAAACCATTAGAACTTATTCACATAGATATATGTCGACCAACCGGAACCAAAAGTACTTATGGTGAACAATGTTTTATGTTGATTGATGGTGATTAAACAAGATTGACCTAGGTATTCTTTCTAAAAGAAAAATCAGAAGCCTTTGATAAATTTGAAATATACAAATCCCTTGTAGAAAATGAAACAGATCTCAAAATTAAATGTCTAAGATAAGACAATGGAGGAAAATTAACCTCTAAAGAATTCATTCAATTCTGTGAAGATCATGGTATCAAAAGACAATTTTCATCTCCCATGACTCCTCAACAGAATGGAGTGGTAGAAAGGAAAAACATAATAGTCCAAGAAGCTGCAAGAACCATGCTAAATGAAGCCAAGATTCCAGACAAATTCTGGAGAGTTGTAATCTACAAAATAGTCCACATACTTAATAGAGCTCAGTTAAGACCCAACCATGAAAAAATCCCTTATGAACTATGTTTTGGAATCTGTAAAACACTTTAGAACATTTGGAATTAAATGTTACATAAAGAATGATGAAGATAACCTAGGAACGTTTGATCCAAGATCCGATGAAGGAATATTCTTAGGATATTCATATAATAAGAAAGAATACAGATGTTATAATCTTAGACTATTAAATATAGTGGAAAGTGCCAGTGTAAAGATAGATGATATAAAAAAGGGGATATGCCAAGGCATTGATAAAAAATATCAACAACAAGATGATGATGTAAAATATCAAGAGGAAGATGATGATGTAGAATATCAACAAGAAGATGATAATGAAACACAGGAAAATTAACCACATATTGATGAAGAAGACAATGAAGAAACACCCTTTCCAATAGCTCCATCAAAATGAGTCCAAAAGAATCATCCTGAAAGCCAGATTATTGGAGATAAAAGCCCAGGGGTAGAAACAAGAATGAAACTTTGTTTTAACTCAGAACAAGAAATGTTATCCCTAATAGAACCTAAGTCAGTTAAATAAGCTATAAAAAGTAAAGATCAGATAAAATCAATGAATGAAGAACTAGACCAAATAGAGAAGAATCAAACTTAGTAACTAGTTCCAAGACCCAAGGACAAGAATGTGATAGGAACCAAGTGGATATTAAAAAAATAAATAAATGAAAATGGAGAAATTATAAAAAACAAAGAAAGATTAGTGTGCAAAGGATATTCCCAAGTGGAAAGTATTGATTTTGAAGCAAATTTATCTCCAGTAGCAAGACATGAGGCCATCATAATGTTCCTGGCATTTGCATGCTTCAAAAATTTCAAAATCTATGACATATGGATGTCAAGTCAACATTCCTTAATGGAACACTATAAGAAGAAGTCTATGTTGAGCAACCAAAATGATTCATGTTATCATAAAATCAAGACTATGCATGCAAGATGAAAAAGGCTCTGTATGGTCTTAAACAAGCCCCTAGAGCATGGTTATCTAGGATTGATCAGTACCTACAAAAACAAGGATATAAGAGAGGGACTACTGAAAACAACCTATACATAAAAAATTGAGGATCAAAACATGATTTTTATGGTAGTATATGTAGATGACATCATATTTGGGAGTAATCTCACTACATTAAGAAAAACATTTGCAACCAAAATGCAACAAGAGTTTGAAATGTTTATGCTGGGAGAACTATCATTTTTCTTAGGTTTACAAATAAATCAAACAAAAAATGGAATATTGGTTTCAAAAAACAAATATATGAAGGAAATGATGAAGAAATTTCAAATGGAAGACGGTAAACCTATGAGTATTCCCATGGTCACTGGATGTAAACTAAGTCTAGAAGTTGACTCACCAAAAGTGGAACAAACGATGTATAGATCAATGGTTGGAAGTTTCCTCTATTCAACAACAACAAGACATGACATCATGCAAGTTGTAGGACTTTTGGGGAGATTTCAATATACACCTAAAGAAACTCACTTAAAATAAGTAAAAAGAATATTTAGATACCTTCAAGGCACCCTAGAACTTGGATTATGGTATCCAAAAGCTAAATACTTCAATATAACAGCATATACTGATGCAGATTGGGCCGGTAGCATAGATGATAGGAAAAGAAATAGTGGAGGATATTTTTTCTTAGGAAAAGGTCTGGCATCATGGTTAAGAAAGAAACAAACATCCACATCTCTCTCTACAACAGAGGAAAAATACAGTGTTGTTGCATCCTGTTCCACACAAGTTATTTGGATGAAGAAAACTTTAGAAGACCTACAAATAAGTTACAATAATCCAATTACTATTAACTGTGATAACACTAGTTCCATAAGTGTCTCTAAAATTCCAGTCATGCATTCTAAAACCAAACACAACCCAATTAAATACCATTTCCTAAGATATCAGGTTACCCCAAAAATAGTTAAAATAGTGTATATAGACACTAAAGAAGAAATTGCATAAATTTTCACAAAAACTTTGCCCATGAGTAATTTTGAAAATCTTTGATAGAAATTATGAGTAATTCAAAAACCTCATTAAAAACCCTAAAATCGTATCAGAAGGGGCACATATTTAGGGGGAGCATTTCCATAGGGGGAGCTAAGAAATATCCCCTCTGCCATTGATGTCAATGGAGGAAATTGATAAGAGCAAAATTTCAAAAAGAAAAAGGTTTCCATCAATCCCAAAGCGGGAGATTGTTGGACATATTGTCATTGATGTCAACAACTGATGTCATTATCATGTGATGATGAGTTTTTTATGAGCAAAATGCAGATGAATATACTAGAGCTCACGAGAGGCAACATATTAGATTTCACGAGATCAACACAAATGAAGAAACACCATCGGGATAAAATTCCCAATAGATCAATGATCGCGATCAGTTAGATTCCAAGTACAAAGCCAAAAAGCTCAGAAGGGAAAGCACATTGCAGAAATGCGATCATGATTGAAATCCCCACAACAAAACTATAAGAGAATCGAAGCAGACCACGTAACCAAGGACATATGGCCCAATCAAATGGTGATAAGTGTCTAGGTCCAGTTGGAACTTTAGGTTACGTAAGTCACGAATATATGTGACATGTGGCAGCCTTCCATCCACTCGTCCAGTGCTAAGTCAGCAGTGACGTCAACGAGTTACATCACTTTGGAAGTTTTTCCTTCGGTGGAAACCAATAACTACCCAAAGCACCAAAGGATGAATTCAATGCTTACCGTTGATATAATATCCACCGAATTCTGACATGACCATCAGATCAAAAGACAGTCAACTATGACGCTGACCACTACGACAAAAATGAGCCAAGAACATATGAAATTACCTGAAGGCCGAAGCCCCGAAGTAACGAAAACCATTGATCTAAATCAGAATATGGGAACTGTCATATTGAGAGATAGTCAACTCCGACATTGACCAACTTTGGTGGAAATTGGAACAACAATTACCTGGACTACCAAACTCCCGAAGTGAACGAGAATCGTCCACTCAACTGCATATTAAGTCATACCCAAATATCCTCAAATTATTGATTGTTGGTTTAGAATCATACAAGGCTCTGAAATGCGTTTTATGATCAAGACACCTTTTTGGACTTCTATTCTTTAAGTAAACAACAGTGCTAATGGCCTCAGCCCTAAAATCATTTGAGAGATTCTTATGTTTCATCATACTTCGTAAACACTCCACCAGAGTTTTGTTTTTTCCTTTCTGCAACTTCGTTCTGTTGTGGAGTATGGGGTACTATAAGTTGCTATACTATTCCATGATATTTGCAATACTTAATAAATTTCCCCAATCTGTACTCTCCCCCTTGATCTGAGTGGAGGATTTTGATGGGTTTTCCTATTTGCTTCTCCACCATGTTTTTAAATTCCTTGAAGTATTAAAAAACATTACTCTTTTCCCTAAGGAAATAAACCCATGTGTATCTTGTGCAGTCATCAATAAAAAATAAGAAATAATAAGCACCTCCTAGCGACCTTGTTTGCATTGGTCCACAAACATCAGTGTGCACAAGTTCTAATAGATCTATTTTTCTCCTATCAGTATTAGAGGGGAATTCATCTCTGTGCATCTTTCCTAATGCACAACCTTCACAAGCAACATACTCATTCTTCAACATAGGGAGTCCTTCAAACATACTTTTTTTTTGTAATAACAACAAATAATGATAAATAATGTGAACATACCTTTGGTGCCAAAGCGTTTATGTATGCATAGTTGGAGAAGTTAAAGCTTGATGATTCTTGCTGGTGACATCAAGTTTTTATAGGAATCCAACTCTCACTCCTGAGGCAACAATATTGTAATGATCTTGCAAGTCCTTCACTATGTAATGCGTCTTGAAGAATTCGACCTTCAAATTCTGATTTGTAATGATGGACACATAAATCAAGTTTTTCTTTATCCCAGGGACATACACAACCTTGTGAATGTGTCTGACAATACCATTTAGAAGTGTTACTGGAATATCTCCATATCCATTGATTTGATAAGAGCGATCATCTCCAATATAAATATGGGCACCATTATGTGTTTCTTTAAAGTTTGTATACCAATTCTTATTACATGTCATGTGAATTGAAGCACCAGAATCAACAAACCATGCATCAACATCATCAATTTTAGAAAACAATGCAACATTAGACACAAACAATTTGAGATCTTTTGGATCAATATTCAAGATTTCTTCTGCAAAATGTCTTGAATGTTTTCTATTTTTATTCCCAACATCATCATAATTTTTCTTCTTATAACATTCTCTGGGAAGATGCCCAATCTTACCACAATAGAAGCACTTAGGTTCATTTCTATTTGATGGCATACATTGATTTGGCTTTGACTTCCTATGAAATGAATTTCCTCCTCTGCCTCCTTCTCGTGGTTTCCCTTTAGGGAATCTCTTCTTTGTCCATTGTGATAAGTCTGAATTATGAGGCTTCAAATTCGTGCACCTCTCTTCCTCTTGCAACAATATACCTTTCAGTTCCTCAAAAGTAGGATCTTTCTCCCTCGCTACAAGGCCTGTTATAAACATTTGATAGCCCTCTAGCATTCCATTTAGGGAAATTGTGAGAAGATCAACGTTTGACACTTTTTCTCCTATATCTCCCAATTTATCTTTCATTTGTTTAATTCACCCAAGAAAAGTACCGACAGACTCATTTATATCCATTTTAATACTTAAAAAATTACTCTTTAGGAAAAGAATGTGATTCATATTATTAGTTTGATACAAATCTTTAAGTGCTTGCCACATTTCACTAGAAGTCTTAGCATATCTAATATGCAGAATTATGCTATCTTTAACAGAGATTCTCAACAATACCTTGGCTTTGTTCTCTCGCTTATCCCAATCTAGTATTGATGTCGATGTTGCGTCTGCATTCGGATCAATTCACGCTTCATCTCCTTTTGTGATTTCCTTCATGATTGCCACATGGAGATGATTTATTTCTTAGAGAATTCCCTACTTATTAGGAGGTGTGTTTTTCATATTGGATTAGGGAATTGGGACCTGGATAGCATATAGTAGTTAGGATTCCTGTTTGGAGTCTTGGAGTTGGCTCATGAAGTGGACCTAGTATAGTACATGGATTAGGAGGATTCATGGTGAATTTGGAGAATTCTGGAGTTTTTTGGTCGCACCTCATGGAGTATTGTTGCATTTGGATCCTTTATTGTGGTGAAATCGCCTCATATCTTAAGATGTGCACCATTGGAGTGTATTTATCCACATGTGTGTGCCTACATATGATTATTACAGGTTAATTGTAAAGGAAAAGGCCCACATATGTATTGTTGGCCTCCCTTATCTCTCATATATATATAGGAAAGATAAATTCCTTCACTCACTCATTATTGTTATTAATTCTTGAGTAGATATGAGATCGATAGGATTGCACTAGTCTTCCTCTCTCTCTCTCTCTCTCTCTCTCTCTGAGATCTGCTTAACTACTTTATCTCTGTCTCTCTTGGAGTCAATAGGGTTTCTTGATCTTCTTGGAGGGTACTGCAGTTTCGGGTTAGGGTTTCATCTGTTGGAGATTTGGAGATTAGGATTTTGAGATGAAAACCTAGGTTGTACTTAGAGAAGAGAAGAAGAATAAGAGGTGACATCTTACCTTGGAGGGATTGATTGAGTAATTCTTGGTTGTTGGATTTTCTTGGTTGAGCTATAATTTTCATTTTTTCCCTAGTTAGGGTTTTAGAGACCTAGATAATTGTACTAGGCTTGTGATAAGGCTATAACATGTAAATGAACTTCATATTTTGCATATGAATGAAGTTTTTAGTTGTCCAATACTTCTGTAAATTGCATGTTTGATTTTCATTCATCTATGTTCTTCATGGTTTGTGATTTCCAACAATATATGTCGTGTTGATTTGACAAAAGTTAAGGGTGATTATGTTAAGAGATTTAACATTGTAATTGAAGAATATACCGGATGTTTTGATGCTATATTTAAAGATGTAAATAATTATTTTTAGATCTAATACATGCATCATAAGATTTCACTAGAGGGATGAAACTTATGAAAACACTTTTTTATTTTTTCTTTTGGATTTCCTAGATGATTGACTTTTTAAGTATTTAAATTTTGTCCATTGCAACTTCTCTATTGTTTGTAGTTCATAATATTACTAAGGTTGAAAATTCATAGGGTTAAGATCCAGAAAACCTCTAGGATAGAGGTGGAATTTATATTTTGTATTAAAACCCGAGTATGCAAAAATTATGACACATACTTCACAATTCATCCATAACATTGAAATATATAACAATTTACACACATGATGTACATAACCATCATCATGTCAAATCATAAGTCTATAAACATAACCATAACATTCAATAACATCAAAATGAATCTTAACCTACTCATAGACCTCATATACAATCATCGCATATCATAGTAGCATATAATCATTTTATATATAATCTGTATAAATGTATATATATCAAACAATATGTCATCCATCCATTTGTAGTACCCCTAAAATGACGATAATAGGTAAAAATAAGTCCGATAAAAAATAAGACATGACACACATATAAAAAATTACCTAACAAATAAATGGCCAAATAAACTTATAATTATACTTCACACAAAAGGTTGAATAATTTAAAGATAATAAATTAAACCCTCTTACTAATGCAATCAATCCCTAAAAAGGATAACAACAACTCAATAAAAAAATAATCCTAAAGAAAACAAAATACATCATCAAACTAGAAAATGAAAACCAAATAATTTATCACAAGGAATGGAATATACCACAAAAGAGTTGGGCATCTAGTCAAGCTACTTTGGGAAACTTTTTCACTAAAGTTCAATGAATGTTATCCATCCTTCCCTTAAAGATAATATTGGAAGCCTTTATTCACAAAATTGAAGTAATCCGTAGCAGCTCTAACCTCCTAGAGAATACTATGTGAATGGAGGAATATAATCGGGTTCAATATCATCTCCATTTTCTACAACATAAACATCATATTATTTTTTCAAATATGGAAAAAACATTTACTCCAAATGCACTGGTCTAGTATCAAAAAGTCACACAATTACAATGTTGTTATATAGTGTGATTTGATGCACCAAATAAGGTGCTAAAACCAGTGTGACCCAGGTACAACTGTCATAAGCAACTAATGAATTTTGCAAAATATCTGATAGTAATTAGGAACTTAAAAAAAGGAAACTAACAACGCCTATGCAATAATTAAAATTGCGTGAATAAATAATATACAAACTAAAATATTGGAAAAGTAGAAAGATTCAATTAAATTAACACTTTTATGACGCGAAAATTAATAATATTCACAATAAAAAAATTTAAGGCATAGCATGTGTAAAGTGGGCTTCGTTCGTTAGGCTATACTCCATTTATCCAATCACATGCTAAGTGGATTAGGTTTTCTAACGCAACTTAGTGGACACGTATGTTGACAAATACACTAAATTAACCCTACAAATTTCGCCACACCCATAGTCAAAGTAAAGTACTTTGACTAAACTTCTTCTTAGTTGAATTTGTGTTGATGCGCCGCCTCTCCGGCAACGTATCGATATTTTAACCAAAATTCGAAGTGCGGTCCAGGGTGATGATGAGAATAGCGGAGACTCCAGAGTGAGTGCGGTTGGTGAATGATTGTTGCGGGCGAGGAGATCAGGCGAGGAACTTATATATAAGTTGCCCTCGGTCACAACTACAACATCCTTCCCACTACCGATAACCGATAGAGAGAAAGATGAGT
>ML801535.1:125429-139049 GCA_009831015.1 Picea engelmannii | reverse complement strand
GTGTGTGTGTGTGTGTGTGTATTTAAAATTAATAAAACGGCCCAAAAACTTTTATAAACAAAACATAATTAAATTAATTTTGATGACTCAACTTTGACAAGTGATATATCCAATTTTACTCGATGAAATAAGGAAAATAAGAACTCGTTGGAAATATATTTGCATCAAGAACGATCTGGCATCATTAATCCAAGCAAATTTGGATATTTACTATCCCAAACAATCAACAGAAGTGAAGGCTACGAATTTGCAACTAAAATTAGTTTTTCTGAATTAGGTTGGAAGATTTCCTTTGGCCAAGAAGATTGGATTTTGTTTATTAATTTCTAGATTATTTCATTGCTATATTATCTTTACAGCAAGCAAGGAACAACATGGATTTTATTATTAATTTATTAATTTGAATTTGAATTTGTTAATTTGTTTCGACAAATTGCCAATCGCGTCAATTTTCAGAAGGCAATTTTGCAGATCGATTCCCAGACAATCAAAGACCAATTTCACCAAACGGTTGAAAATCCACTTCCAAAATGGGTTTTTTTACCTATATACTAGTTAATTTCATCCGAAAATCAATCATTTGGGAGATATCCTATCAGAATCAAACGTAATTTTTCAGAATTGTTGTTACTGAATATTTTCAAGAGGCGATTTTGCAAATTCATTTCCTCCAAAACGGTTATGAATATCTCCAAACGGTTGAAAACCCATCTGAAAAAGAGGCTGCTTTAGCTAATATATGTAGGATTTTGCAAAAAAATGATTCTTTGGAAGATGTCATGGGTTTTCCGAACAGGTTATTTCCAGATTTGGAATTTTTCCATTTTAATTTTTTCGTTGATTCATAATAGGGATCCTTTTTTTTGGGTGAATGAAGGATTTGACCTAGGGGTGGAGAAGAAATGTAATTATATAAAGAGATCTGAAAATAAGTTGAGGGGGTTGCAGATCTGAAACTTGAGAGGGGAAATTTTGTAGGAAGAGACTTCCAATGGCACTATTGTAAGAGATAGATCTTTTTTTTAGAATAGGTAGAATTTTGATCTCTCAGGGGAGAGGAATTTGTACTATTGTAAAGTTATTTCTTGAAGGAGTTCAGGACTCAGAGGGCTGTATAAAAACATTTGGAGCTAATGATAATAAGTTTTCATTTCTTTGCACTGTTGTATTTGATTTACAGACTTATTATTATTTATTTGATGATTGTTTTCAATTTGGTTTAAATTTTGTTCCCATTAGTATACTTGTAAGTGTTATTAGCACTATTGTTAATTACACTTGTTTTATGCTAGTGTTTGTTATGTTTAAAGTTATCTTTTGCAAAATTGAATAGGATTTAGACCAAAATTGATAATGAATTCATGGAGACTTTCTAGTGATCACTGATAACTATTTATTGGCTAAACACAACCTTGTCTTTCATTATTTTATGTTGAGTTAAAGGAACTACTTTGTTAGTTCGATGTAAATCTTACAATGGATTCATTCACATGATTCGATTTGGGTATATGCAATAAATTATTTTAATAACTATTTATTAATATTGTTTCAATGTATATCAATTTCAACAACTTGTATGTTGTCAAACTACTTTGAGAGTTTACAAGTAAAACTCAATCCTACGTTCAATCACAGTCTTTTCCCCTTCTTAGTAAATACTTTTCTCTTGATTAAGAGTAAGGATATCATTTTCTCAGTCAAGATAGGTTTTCCTTTTTGTTCACTTGCATTTTAGGATTAATTTTCATTTTCATTTAGGTTAAATGTTTTTCATTCTTTAAGTCTCCTTTCGTAGGAGAAAGCCTCATTGTGGCTAGACTGAGCCCTGATTTCAGTCACCTTGAGGGGATAATATTTTCCAAAGTAATAATATATAGGTGATTCCTCTCCCTTTAGTTTTTTAATAAGACTAATATGCTATCATACACTAATAATTTGAAGGCCTTGTACATAGACAATTGTACATACAAGATAGCTTAGGCTAAATTAACCTTAGGCTAGTCTTATGAGAAGGGTAACTGAACCCATAAACACAGTCAGAATCACCATCCCAAATAGATAAGGGCCTAATTGGGGCCCTGAATGGGTGATCCCCTTATAATGTTGAACATAGTCAGTTTTGGCCATCAACATTTTTGGCGCTAGAAGGAGGGCCACTAAAGAATGGGCATAACAAGTCGATCATTTTTTAGTAGTTCGTTTTAATTCTTTCATTTTTTTTCAATGGATTGTTCTAAACTTCATGTTTGTAGTTGTATCTATGGTCGAGCATCTTCAATTACTCCAAAGTAGGTAGTTGAATACTTGTCAAAAATAAAGTTTAATGGTGAGTCTAATTTTTCTACATTTAACCATGCTCATCAATTTATTTTGAATTGTAATAATTTTGATATTGATGAGGATATCATGAAAATGATTTTTTCTCTCATGCTTACAGGCCATGCCAAAGACTAGTGTGAATCATTACCAATTTCTTTTGTAGATATCTGGAACGAATTTGCTTGAATGTTCTTTCAAACATTTCAACACTATGATTGTACTCAGGTTTTCCTAGAACTTGAGAATTTGCATAGAATTGAAGGTGAGTCTTATCAATATTTTCTTCTTAGATTCAAATAATTTTTCTTTAAATTTCAATCCGAAGATTTTCCTTCACAACTTGAATTAATAGGATGGTTTAGACACATTCTTTCTCTTCCTTGTACTAATCACAATGAGTAAGAAGTTACTATTTTTCTTAGTGTATTCATTGATGTTGACGAACCCGTTACTAATTACATTCAAACTGAAAATGTAGAAATTATGAATGAGAAATATCATGAAAAAATGAATACATCCACTAAAATTAATAATGTTTCTAAAACTGTTCTAAATTCTGATAATTCTATTAAAGAAGAAAATCCACAATAAAAAATTCAAATTGAAAATATTAGCAGTAATGATTCAATTAATAACATGATTCCTACAACATCTACTTCTGAGTTTTATCTCAGTAATTTTCAACCACATGATTCAGATTATATAAATATTCATATTCAGGAATATATATCCAACCAAAGACACGACATTCCTGAAATTATTTCAAATAACAAGGAATATGAGCTATGTGTTAAAGATAATGATGAAGAAATAGAATTGAGAACTCAAGAATCAATTTATAATTTTAAATATAGGGAGGCACTTCATCTCATATGTTTGAATAGTCATTATTTTTCATACCCTGATCTTTTTACTTATCTTAATTCATTTGATGATCATTTAAAAACCCCTCCGCCCTCAGATGTTTTTCTAGAAAAAGGGGAGTTACCATAAATTTAGTAAATGACAAAATACCTGTAAGTTTTGATCAGAGTAATAAATTATTAATGATTATTCTTTCAACAATTATGATAACTTTCAACAATGTACATTTTATTATTATTCTTGTTCCAAATTACTTTTTGCAAAGGATGGAATTGAAGTCATTTATGATGATAATTTGGAGATTGAAAATGTCGAGGCACTTCACTTTCAAGTGATGGTTATGTCAGGTCCTCGTGTTGTCAATTCTCATAATCAATCTTTAATTCAATATGTAGGGTGTCCTTTTAATGATCATACTACAATTTATTCTCATCTTGAATCTTCTCATAATGATTTCAATTTTCAAGAAATGAACTCCATACTTATTTATCATTTTGATCTCACTACTCTAGTTTCCATTTCTAGTCACAATATTGAACTTTTAACACAAGTAGATGCTAGTTTTAATATTGATCACATTATTTCAACTAATATTTTTGCAAAGGAAATTCTTGTAGATAAGTCTTTTTTGCATTGTAATAGGAATGAAAATTCTTTTCTTGTTGTAAACAGTACTAACTTTTCTCTACAGGGTCAACAGATTATTGTTTCAACCATGTCTTCCTTTCAACAATTTTCACATTTATTTTCATGATAGGATAGCAGTATGGTTGGAGAATTCATTCTTAACGAGGTTCCCTGTTAATAAAAAAATTCTCATGTTTCTATTAGAAATAGATCTACATAGTAGATCAATTTCTTCTTTTGATTGCTTGTTATTCACCCAGTTCCTGTTGTTGATTCATTCTGTACATATAATTGCAGGAATAAAACAAATGGAATGGCTCCATTGAAAATTTGACTTTACTTAGCCCTAGTATTTATTGTAGAGTAGATTAGAGTAGGATATATTAGAGGTAGTTTAGTTCTTATTTTGTTTTCTTTTTTAATTAGATATAGATTAAGTATAGTTTTTGCTTCTCATTTGAATAAAGCAGTTGTGAGATTATGAGCTGATAAAAATCTATTACTAAGGTATTATCCTTACTTTTTTCCTTATTCATTTATTTTCCTCTTAATTATCTTGCTTTTCATTAAAGTTTTGTTTTAAGATTTACTTTTAAAACTTAACATTAAAGCTTATTAATTTTCCAAGAAGTAAGATTTGATAAGAGGACAAAGACGATGTAACGACCCCAATCGTTACGACTGCAAGCGAAGAAAAAAGTGCAAAACTTGTTTTTGTTTTTAAGCAAGAAGGAAAAAATGACAATAGTTGAACCACACAACCTGACGATGAACACATGCACACAGATCAGGAAACATACCATACTGACTCAATGCACTGCACAATGACCAACTGGGCGAAACATGCATAAATCAAGAAGATAGAAAAGACTACCCTCCGAATACACCACACAACAACGCTTACAATCTAAGGACAACATCCACCATCCTGACACAACGGTCCCAAAGAACAATTACTAGAACCTCTATGGCACACAAACCCAGTGCATGAAGGCATTACATCCCAAACACCAACAAAAAAACTACAACGAGAAAACGCTCGCAACGGGTAGCACAGACTCCGACCAAGTTATCGTTCGCCTCTATTCAATAAGGCATGCAATTATTCCCTCATTAGGAATCATGTCATCACATGACGATAGGCATAAAAATAACCCAGGAGAAACATGACATACTAGACCAAACCCAAGAAGATTAAATGCGCTAGAAGATCGAAATAATTGTCAACCACAAGACGAGAAACAACCCAAGCACCCAAATGACAAGCCAACAAGACGCAAGGGAAACTGACGACTATAACAATCCTACCACATGCTAAATTCCTAGCACACATGGTCTAATGAAAAAATACATCAATTAAAATACACGAAACACCATCTTAAGAATATTCCCAAGAATCCATTCTACAATAACATGAAGCAATAAAATCCTCTCTCTTGCTTCTCAATTCAATTATTAATTAAATAAGATCTTATTACCAAGGTCTCACTGCAATCATCAACCCTAACATATGACTCCTGGAAAGCCAAAGTTAACTCCTCCAACCCTATCATTCTTATCGTTGTCGATAATATTCGTTGTCCAATCAATGTAAGTACTAAGGGTATAAATCTCCAACTAAGAACAATTACAATTTATAATCTATGGAACAAATATAATCTATGTAATAAGTAAAATAACTTTTCCATATAATGAAGACCTTTTTAAACTGAAAACAATCTAATACAATTTCATTTTATGGAACTGCAGATAGTAAAACAATACAGTCGTTGTATTTAAGGTGTGTGTTAGCTAACCAAACATATCCACTAAATCATAAATACATTCGTTGGCAACTATAAAGGATAAAAATACTCTCATCATGGATAAATCGCTCACAAATGACTGTTCATTGTAAATGATACCAAACAGTAAATCACTATCAACATTTATTTGTTGTTGGAATGAAGAATAGTTGTTTAACAGTTGTGAATCGCTGAGCTAAAATTTTGAGTGGTTTAAGTGTAGGGATAGATTGAAATTGATTTAACATAATTATTATTAAACTCCCCGTCAATCTACACACCGCAATTATTAATATTAATAAGCATGGTGATGGGTTAAATTCAAATTTATTAACTTAGCTGTCATATCTATACACTGCAAGTGTTACTAAATTAGTTTTCAAAGGTATTAAGGTTGCATCCATACACCAGAAAAACGTTGTCAACCATCAATCGTTGTATGAAGGATCAAATTCGCAGTCATAAGAGGTGTACGAAAACACTGCTACTAACAGTCATACAAAGCAATAATTTACCCAACCACTTACACAGTCAAAACGCAACAACCAATCGCTTGCATTCACAACATCAAATGAAAATAAATTCGCTGCTCATTAAATAATGAAACTCTGGAAAATGCATGATTTTCTCTCCAGGAAGTTCGTGGGGTCACTATTTAATAAACAAAAAGAGGTCGCTACCCATTAACACCAGATGTTGTTGTGTAAATCAATATGCAACGTTAGCATTGTCTAGACTGTATAAAATGTTGGCAATGTAATCAATGGTAGTCACCACTTTCAGGTAAACTCGTGGTCCCATTATTCAATGCACAAAGCTATTGCTGGCACAAGGATAGGTGAATACGCAGAGCAATTATACGATAAGCTGGCATAAAAAAAGGTGAAATCACAAAGGTGGAAACATTGCCCAATCAAGGTAAGAATACGTTGAGTTGATCATAAGAAAACGTGTTTGCCAATGGGTAAATTCGTTTCCCAATCCATGTAAGGTTTGCCCTAAGTTTTAAAAAGAAAACACATACATCAACGTACCCAGTACCCAACATACATTAAAAATGCATACAATAAAATGCAAACCTTCATGACCATAAAAGCGTAGTCAAAACATAAATCCGCATTCGAAATCGCTATAAAAATTCACAGTCAACCTGTAAGTGGCTATATAAATTCACAATCAAAAGTAAATGGATTTACTCAATTCACAGTCAATAATAGGTAAAAAGAGCGCTGTCAATAATCGTTTGCTATCAAAAACATCAATTACAGTCACCGATAGCTAAAGACAACGTTGTCAAACAAAGGGTAACTGTCAAATAATGAGTTAATCACAGTCACATTAATTTAAAAGGAATCACAGTCATTCAAGAGGACAACACTGAGATTCTTCCATTCAAGCGCTGGGATCTGATAAGAAAATAACAGAGAATAAATATCCTCTGAAACGCAGAGGTGATCTAACAACGCAAAAGGTATTGAGCTGATCACAGAGTGAAAAGATAAACAATACGCAGAGGTATTCAATTGCAAGAGGGCACAAGAAAATCATTCAACCTGGAATAATCAACAGGGGTAGACAGTTGGGCAAAAACATCCTTTGCTCATCATCCACGCACAGAAAAGAAGGGCATTAGAATCTATAGGTCATTATGCACCGAAGGGACAACCGTAGATTTGGATCCTGGCCAACTTCTCAGGCATGGACTGATGATCTAGGGATGAGGACGAGAGATAAAGCACAATATCTTCATAGTAATCAATAAAACAAAACAAAACAGTCATAGAAATTAGGGATCGGTTGCTAAGGAAATCCATTCAATGCAGCGAGTGTAAAGCTATGACGAATTTAAGTTCTCGATTAAAAATGCTAAGTAAAAACTTTTTTTTTTCACAATAGAAGTACAGTAATGGAAACGCAAGTACAATATTAATCTACCATTCTAAATAAAAGCATGCGTACCGTGGCCCAAGGTGATAGCTTCGAGTCATTGTCCCATGCACGCTCTATCCAGCTCCCACTTCTTGATCGATGTGACTTCACCGGTACCTCCTAGCCAACGCTAGGGGTACTCTTCTTCCCCCTTAGCCCCCCGAGACACAAAGGGGCCACACACACTATACAATAGATCAACTAGCTCCCAGCTCGCCTCGCAAGGCTGAGCTACCACTCATCATCAAGTTGGGTATCCCAACTCCCACAAGATAAGTCAGTCAAGACAAAAATTATGTAGTGTAACATTACGCATAAAATAAGAGGTCCATATTCATCCTCTTTCATCCATTTTATAGAGTTTCTAAGTGATTTATTTCCCAAATTACCATTTAATTTATTTTTCATTAAATTAATTTAGAAAAATCTCCCCCGTACACATGTCACCCATCCCCCTAGTTGTACCAAAAAATTAATTTCATTAATTATTTAATTATTCCTATTTCCCTCACCACCAAAAAGCATTCCTAAAATCCCTTCCTTGGTGTCCCCATATTCCCTTACACATTTTAAATGACTTATGCCCTTACTAAATTTCTAGTTGAGTTCAATTTTAGAAGGTTCTTAAGGCAAGATTCCTTACTATGTCAGACAATCATATTTTTCCTTAACCTTCCCTTTTTCTTTATGTTTCCCCTTTTTCCCTTAGTTTCCCTTTTTAACTAAAACTCAAATTAGCAAGTGTAGAAAATCACCTTTTACCCCTTTTTTCTTTTTAATTAATAAATTTTAATTAGCATATGTAGAAAAACAATCAATTCCCCTTTAAAATTTTAATCCCTCAATATAATTTGATTTTAATAAATTAATTGAATTTCTTACCCCCTTCTCATCACATGTTTAATTATTATTATTATTATTATTTTTATATCACAAGTATCACTTAGACCTAGATTTTAATTTCCTAGGCTCAACAACATTTTTATTAGGGAAATTGTTTTTAAATCTTACTTATCACATCATTCGTTCTAATGCCATCTAGGTTTATTCACTTATTAGTTAACAACATGGTGTTCCCTTTAGGACACACTAGGTGCTCCAAGGGCTCCACTCGCCTTATTCTTTTTCCCTTGCGTGACGTGCCCTTCAGGATGCACTACGTGCTCCAAGGGTGCCACTCGCCTTTTTCTATTTTCCTTGCACAACGTGCCCTTCAGGATGCACTACATGCTCCAAGGGTTCCACTCGCCTCTTGAATGACTTGGTAGACATAAAATACCCCTGGAGTAAATACTCTGCCAGGTGATCTTGTGGAAGACTAAGGGCCTCTAAGGAATAAGGCCCCTGCCTTATTGTGCACTCCTTAGAATCATCATGAGCGACTGTCGCGGTATTCCCTCACGACATTGTGGGTCTTATTGAATTAGGTAATCGTTAACATATAGTTTGAGCCATAGTGGGAGTGCTAGTAAGCTGTGGCAGGGTTGTTGTCCACACCTCTCCCTCAAAGTCTCTGGTTGTTGGCGTGACCCCTCTACTCCACATGTGAGTATGGTTAGCAAGATATCGTCATCCTGCATCATCAACGAATCATGTCAGAAATAAAATCAATCATCATACATCTAATCAGATGTGCATATGTCATATCAACAACAATAAAACCCCAATATTCCACTCTCTGACTCGATCCAGAGTCCAAGGGGTTTCATCGATGCCTATGCATCCCCGAGGTCCAAGTCCTGCACACTCAAGAGAACCTAGTCAATAGCTCATGTCTATGTAAATACACAAAACAACATATCATCACATCCATAATACCTCATAATCATAATCGAACGACCAATAGTATAATAATCTGAATCACTTGTAAGAAGGTGTCCTCAAAGAATAAGTTCACTCAGTGCACACAAGAGTGAGATGTTACATATACCCCCTCTTGGTCTAAACTCCGTCCCGAAGTTTCACAGTATATAAGTGCTAAATAATGTCTATCACAATATCATAAGTTTATCTATCAAACAAAAATGGAAACTGGTGGTGCATATCATATGCGTCCTCCCAGGTTGTCGAGTGCAGACTATAATTGTCCCAATGGACCTTGACCTGATATATTGTTTGACATTGTAGCTGTCGAATGTGATTATCTAGGATGCGGATCATCTCAGTCATGAGAGCCCCCTCATCCGATACCTGCAAGGAACTCATGTCAATAACATGTGTAGGATCACTAATATAATGTCTCAAAACATATACGTGAAAAACATTGTGCATACGCCTCAAAGAATCAGGCAAGGATAGTCGATAGGCCACGGGACCCTTCCTTTCCAAAATCTCAAAAGTGTTCATGAACCTATGAAAGAGTTTAGAACCCTTTCCAAACTTGATCGAAACTCTTATGCGGTTTTACCCGCAAGACGACTCGATCGCCAACTTCGTAACTACGGTCGACATGGTGCACATCGGCATAACTCCTTTGTTAATCCTGTGCTTCTTTGATCCTTTGTCTTATTGTTTGCATTTGATATTCCATTTCTTGGATCGCTTCTGGTCCCACTAGGACCCTATCCTCAAGCCAATCCCAACTCAAAGGTGTCTGACAGAGTCGCCCATAAAGAAACTCGAAAGGCGCTATCTTAATGGTGCTTTGGTAATTGTTGTTATATGTGAATTCTACCAATGGAAATAATTATTCCCAATGCTTCTATTGGTCCATCACGTACATGCACAACATGCCTTCCAAGATTTTGTTTGTTCGTCCGGTCTTCCCATCAGTCTCTGGGTGATACACAGTACTAAATTTAAGTTGGGTCCCAAGGCCTATTGGAAACTAGTCCAAAATCGTCCAGTAAACACCGATCATCGATCATATATAATCCTCTTAGGTACACCATGCAACCTCACAATATCACTAATGAAAACTCTAGCTATGTCAGGTTCCTAATATGTCGTATGCACATGGATAAAATGAGCACTCTTCATCAGAGTGTCGACTACCAAAAAAATAAAGTCGTGTCTCCTTGCTATCAGTGGCAATCCAACAATGAAATCCATCAAAATGACCTCCCATTTCAATTCCAGAATAGTATGTGGTTGTAGTAATCATGTTGGATTTCTATGTTCAGCCTTTACCTGTTGACATTCTAGACATCTGGCCACATAGTTGACTATGTCTACCTTCATTCCTTTCGAGAAGAATAAGAGTTTAAGGTCTTCCCTCATCTTCGTGACCCCCGGGTGAGCCATGTACACTGCTCTGTGAGCCTCATTTTGGATCAAACTCCTCAACTCGTCGTTCGATGGTATGTAAATTCAATTTTTGAATCTCAATAGTCCATCATCATCCAATGTAAATCCTTCAAATCTTGGTACCATCATTGTGTTTTGTCCGATAAAATCCTTGACCTCTTTGTACCAGTCATTGTCACACTGTAAAGTTAGAATCTTTTCATGTATATTCGTCTGAAGAGGCAACATCGAAAAGATGCATGGTCTCTGAATCAATGCATCTGCCACTCGGTTCATTATTCCTTTTATTTAAGAAATCTTGAAATCATACTTGCTAAACAATTCCGACCAACGACATTGTCGCGCATTCAGGTATCTTTGCGTAAAGATGTATTGTAGTCCACAGTGGTCCGTTTTTATTTCACATTTTTGTCCAATAAGGTAGTGTCTCCAAACTCTCACGGCATAAACAATGGCTAACAAATCCAAATCGTTTGTATCATAGTTCTCCTCATGCCTTTTCAATTTCCTCGAGATGTAAGCGATCACTGGACCGTCTTGCATCAAGACTCTGCCTAAGCCTTCCTTGGATGAGTCAGTGCATACAAAGAATCTCGCGTCCATGTTAGGGACTCTTAGTATCAGTGTTTTTGTCAACAGCTCCTTGAGCCTTCGAAATGCCTCCATTCATTTCTCAACCAAACAAACTTCTTTTTCTTCTTCTGCAATTCCATGATCGGATATGCTATATTCGAAAATCCCTCGACGAACCATCGATAGTATCCTTCTAAACCCATGAAGCTACACACTTCCGGGACATTCATCGGCCTAGGCCATTCCATAATAGCCTTGAACTTTGCTGGATCCATGATGATACATTCGTTGGAGATGACATGCCCTAAGTAGTGAATATTCGATTGATAAAACGAGCATTTACAGAATTTCCCATACAATTTGTTCTCTCCCAGACACTATAGTACCAAGCGCAAGTGCTCATCATTCTCCCCCATCATCCGAGAGTAAATAAAAATATCGTCAATGAATACTTGGATGAACTTGTCAAAGTACTCGTGGAACACCCCTTTCATCAAACTCATAAATACCCCTGGGGCATTCGTTAGTCCAAATGGTAAAAAAGTAAACTCGTAATGTCCAAACCTCATATTAAAGGTAGTCTTAGGGATGTCATCCTCCTTGATCCATAACTGGTGATACCCTGATCTCAAGTCAATCTTGGAAAACACTGTCGCACCCTTCATCTTATCAAACATATCATCAATCCTTGGCAATGGATACTAATTCTTGATCATTGCCTTGTTCAATTGACAGTAGTCAATGCAGAGTCTCCATAACCCATCCTTATTTCGTATGAAAATAATAGGTGTGCCCCACAATGACACACTTGGACATATAAGTCCCACGTCCAACAACTCCTTCAGTTGCATTCTCAACTCCTATAACTTCAAGGTCAACATCCGATAAGGTGTTCTAGCTATCAATTTAGTCCCCATTTTTAGGTCTATGGAAAACTCTAATTCCCTCTCTGGTGGCATCCCAGGTAGCTCCTCCGAGAAGACGTCCACAAACTCTTTCACCATTGGAAGGTGTTCTAGACCTTTTGTTACTCCCTTTTTTTTTAATGTAAGGATTGCATAAATCTTACACCCCTTGCACATGCTCTTCCGTAGCTGCAAGGAAGAGATGAACCTCAAGGAAACTCCATGGTTCCAACCTACAATCATGCATATCTATTCCTCATCATTGACCAAAATCAATTGTTTCATCTTACAGTTGAGTATCACCTCATGCAATTCCAACCAATCCATACCGATCACGAAGTCATAAGATCCTAAGATCATGACATACAGGTTGGCCTTGGTGACAAAATCTCCCAGGTTAAGGGTACAACCCATAACCTTCCCTCCAACCTTTTTTTTGGCTCCCAAAGCCATTTCGACAAAGCTAAAATCATCATGTTCGACTGCCTTTACCTTAATCCTTTTTAGCACTACACCAAAAATGAAACTCTCGGTAGCACCGGGATCTATCAAAATACTAAGGGTCTGGTCAGCGACGGTACCTGATGTCTCGAGCACAGTCAACTGGTGATCTTCCTAGCGGTTATTCACCGTTACATGAATTTGATGGGCCTTGCCAAAATCTCCCATGGTAGTGGTTCCAGTTGATCCAAACACTCTAGTCCTCTCAATTGGGCAATCGCACTGGTAGTGTAGCTCCCCACATGTCCAACACCCCTTCTTTGGTCTAGTACTCCTGGTACCCCAAGTAGAATCTGACGGTCCACCAGCCTGGAATCTTGGTTTGTTCTGCTGAATCGACCTAAACTACTGCAGCTGCGATCGAAGTTGTTGTTGATGATGTGGTCCCTGGTAAGGAGTTTGCTGCTGAGGCGCTGGTTACTGAGGTGTAGTGAAAGTGGATCCTCTTTGGAAGCCACGATATCCTGGTGTATGTCTGGCTAGTGTCTGATGTTGTTGCGCACCAGATGACAACTTCTTTGTTGGTCTCGCTGGAGTCCTGCCTTGACCCCTGCTAATAAGCTCCTCCTCTTCTATGAGGTCCTTTTGGACTACATCATGTAAGGTCTAAGGCATTAGAATCCTAACCTTTGCACATATGCTGACATTAAGGCTGAACAAGAACCTGTTGACCTTAAGTTTCTTAGTATTAAGATGCATATCATACCAAAGCAACTCCATAAAACGAACCTTGTACTCAAGCACCGTATGGTCGCCCTGTCTCAAGGCGTTGAACTTGTTGAGCTAACCCTCAATGAATTCCTCTAATAGGTACCTCTCTCAGAACCATTCCTCGAATAGTTCCCATGACACGTCTTTGACGACCATGTTCA
>ML801535.1:92366-105524 GCA_009831015.1 Picea engelmannii | reverse complement strand
GTCCTCATCATGAATTTCATGAGATGCATTTTCACTTTTGGGTGTCTTCTCTGTTACGAAATTTCTCAATACTTCCATGATCTCCCCTTTTAAGCCATCCATATTAGTATCCAACTTAGCTTCCATTGAATCCATCTTAGTATGCAACTTAGCTTCCATTATATCCATCTTAGTATCCAACTGAGCTTCCATTGAATCCATCTTCTTTTGTAGTTCATTTATGTCCCTATGCATTTCTTCACCTTCATCAAGAGTCCAATTAGGATTTTCTGGAGGCTTATTTGGTGTAGAAGGACCCTTTTTTGGTGGCATGTTGGCCAAATATCACTTTTGAATCTTGATTTTGAGGCGGTTATGCTAGACAATATTTATTCTGTTCTATCTCCCAAGTTTCGGCCCTTCTAGGTATGAAACTTTCTTTTTGGTAGTTCTCTGATATTTATTCTCTGCAATTCCACAGGTCTGATCAAAATTGGATGTGCCAAGTGGATTTTACGGTAACTTCCCCACAACTTGCCGATTTGTTTCCTTTCCAGGAGATCTCACTTGTATAGCATGCCCCGCACAAAATAATTCATATAAAATTTTGAAACTCGCACCCAAAATACTAAAGACTGTCCACAATCCAATGCAACTAGTCCCACTCAATTTGGATACTCTATCAAGAAGTTATGATTGTTTTACCTGGAACACCTTCTTGAGTACTAGTCAATAGGACTAGTCAGATACCCTATCTTACACAAGGTGTATATACAATTTTAAGATGACCCAGAAGCTGCAATTTTTACCACAGATACCTTACTAATTTCTGTAAATGGCCTCTGGATTTTAGGGTCTGAAACATTATAGAAACTGTTTTATAGAGAAAATTCCACAATGACTCATTTCAGGATGATTCCAGAACCCTATCTTGTACAGGCTGTATCTCCAAAAGTATAAGTCCTCAGGAGCTGAATTTTGAACCCAACGTACCTTGATCTGTCTACTAAATACTCTCCAAGCCGTTCCTTCTGAAACATTGTGAAAAAATGTTATATCGAAAATTCCACGGTGTCTCAGATGTAGCAGCGAAACCCCAAGACCTTGAGCTCTGATACCATATGTTAAGAACCAAACATCAATATAGAATAGAAAAACCTCAGGAAAAGTACTCAAAGCCTTGAAAAAGAGATAATTTCAGATAATAATCCTCTTCGAGGGGGCAACCTCCTTTTACCCCACTTAAATGTTCAAGTACAAGATGATTCAAAATGAAAATGTCTCCTTGGTATATATAGGAGACTAAGAGGTATAATTACAACTAATGGCCTAAAGCTGACATAAATAAAACAACATTACTAATATAATATGCCCCAATTAAGGGGTAATGAGCCAATATTAGGGCTTAACAACAACTGTAACTAGAACCTCTATGGCACGCAAACCCAACGCATGAAGGTGTTACATCCCAAATGCCAACAAAAAACTACAATGAGAAAACGCTCGCAACGGGTAGCACAGACTCCGGCCAAGTTATCGTTCTCCTCTATTCAATAAGGCACGCAATGATCCCCTCATCAAGAATCATGTCATCACATGACGATAGGCGTAATAGTAACCCAGGAGCAACATGACATACTAGACCAAACCCAAAAATATTAAACGTGCTAGAAGATCGAAATAACTGTCAACCACAAGACGAAAAACAACCCAAGCACCCAAATGAAAAGTCAACAAGACGTAAGGGAAACTAACGAATATAACAATCATACCACATGGTAAATTCCTGGTGCACAAGGTCTAATGAAAAAATACATCAATTAAAATACGTGAAACGCCATCTTAAGAATATTCCCAAGAATCCATTCTACAATAACATGAAGCAATAAAATCCTCTCTCTCGCTTCTCAATTCAATTATTAATTAAATAAGATCTTATTACCAAGGTCTCACTGCAATCGTCAACCCTAACATATGACTCCTGGTAGGCCTAAGTTAACTCCTCCAACCCTATCATTCTTATCGTTGTTGATAATATTCGTTGTCCAATCAATGTAAGTACTAAGGGTATAAATTGCCAACTAAGAACAATTACAATTTATAATCTATGGAACAAGTATAATCTATGCAATAAGTAAAATAACTTTTCCATATAATGAAGACCTTTTTAAACTGACAACAATCTAATACAATTTCATTCTATGGAACTGTAGATAGTAAAATAATACATTCATTGTATTTAAGGTGTGTGTTAGCTAACCAAACATATCCACTAAATCATAAATACATTTGCTGGCAACTATAGAGGATAAAAATACACTCATCGTGGATAAATCATTCACAAACGGTTGTTCATTGTAAATGCTACCAAACAGTAAATCGCTATCAACATTTATTTGTTGTCAGAATGAAGAATAGTTGTCTAACAGTTGCGAATCGCTGAGCTAAAATTATGAGCGGTTTAAGTGCAGAGATAGATTGAAATTGCTTTAACATAATTATTATTAAACTCCCCATCAATCTACACACCACAATTATTAATATTAATAAGCATGGTGACGGGTTAAACACAAATTTATTAACTTAGTTTTCAGATCTATACAATGCAAGTGTTAATAACTTCATTGTCAAAGGTATTAAGGTTGCAACCATACACCATAAAAACGTTGTCAACCATCAATCGTTGTCTAAAGGATCAAATTCACAGTCATAAGAGGTGTACGAAAATGTTGCTACTAACACTCATACAAAGCAATAAGTTACCCAACCACTTACACAGTCAAAATGCAACAACCAATCGCTCTCAGTCACAGCATCAAATGCAAATAAATTTTTTGCTCATTAAATAAGGAAACTCTATCAAATGCACGATTTTCTCTCCATGAAGTTCATGGGATCACTGTTTACTAAAAAAAAAGAGGTCATTGCCCATTAACACTAGATGTTGCTATGTAGATCAATACGCAGTGTTAACACTGTCTAGACTGTATAAAAGGCTAGCAATGTAATCAATGGTAGTCACCACTTTCAGGTAAACTCATGGTCCCATTATTCAATGTGAAGAGATATTGATGGCACAAGGATAGGTGAATACGCAGAGCAATTATACGATAAGTTGGCATAAAAACATTTCCCAATCAAGGTAAGAATGCGCTGAGTTTATCATAAGAAAACTTGTTCGACAATGGGTAAATTTGTTTCCCAATCCAGGTAAGGTTTGCATTGAGTTTTAAATAGAAAACACATACATCAATGTACCCAGTACCCATCATACATTAAAAATGCATACAATAAAACGCAGACCTTCATGATCATAAAAGCACAGTCAAAACATAAATCCTCATTCGAAATCACTATAAAAATTCACAGTGAACCTATAAGTGGCTATATAAATTCACAATCGAAAGTAAATGGCTTTACTCCGTTCACAGTCAATAATAGGTAAAAAGAGTGTTATCAATAATCGTTTGCTGTCAAAAAATTCAATTGTAGTCACCAATAGCTAAAAACAACGTTGTCCAACAAAGGGTAACTATCAAATAATGAGATAATCACAATCACATTAATTTAAAAGGAAACACAGTTATTCAATAGGAAAATGTTGAGATTCTTCCATTCAAGAACTGGGATTTGATAAGAAAATAACAGAGAATAAATACCGTCTGAAATGCATAGGTGATCTAACAACGCAAAAGGTATTGAGTTGATCGCAGAGAGAAAAGACAAACAGTACGCAGAGGTATTCAATCATAAGAGGGCACAAGACAATCATTCAACCGTGAATAATCAATAGGGGTAGATAGTTGGGCAAAAACATCCTTCGCTCATCATCCACATACAGAAAAGCAGTTCATTAGAATCTATAGGTCACTATGCACCGAAGTGATGATTGTCGATTCGGCTCCTGGCCGACTGCCCAAGCGTGGACTGATGATCTAGGGATGAGGACGAAAAATAAAGCACAATCTCTTCATAGTAATCAATAAAACAAAACAGAACAGTCATAGCAATCAGGGATCGATTTCCAAGGAAATCCATTCAATGCAGCGAGCGTAAATCTATGATGACTTTAAGTTCTCGATTAAAAACACTGAGTAAAACACATTTTTTTTCACAATAGAAGTACAGTAATGGAAACACAAGTAAAATATTAATCTACCATTCTAAATAAAAGAATTCATATAGTAGCCCAAGGTGACCGCTCTGAGTCGTTGTCCCACGCGCGCTCTGTCTTTCTCCCACTTGCCAACCGATGTGACTTCACTGGTACCTCCCAGCCAACACTAGGGGTACTCTTCTTCCCCATTATCCCCTCGAGCCACAAAGGGGCCACTCACACTATACCAAAGATAAATTAGCTCCCAGCTGGCCTCGCAAGGTTGAGCTACCACTCATCATCGAGCTAGGTATCCCGACTCCCACAAGATAAGTCAGTCAAGACAAAAATTTTGCAGCGTAATGTTACGCATAAAATAATAGGTCCATACTCCTCCTTCATCATCCCTTTTATAGAGTTTCTAAGTGATTTATTTCCCAAATTCCCGTTTAATTTATTTTCATTAAATTAATTCAGAAACATCTCCCCTGTACACATGTCACCCATCCCCCTAGTTGCACCAAAAAATTAATTTCATTAATCATTTAATTATTCCTATTTACCTCACCGCCAAAAAGCATTCCTAAAATCGCTCCTTAGTGTCCCCATATTCCCTTACACATTTTAAATGACTTACGCACTTACTAAATTCCTAGTTGAGTTCAATTTTAGAAGGTTATTAAGGAAACATTCCTTACTATGTCAGATAGTCAGCTTTTTCCTTACCCTTCCCTTTTTCTTTGTGTTTCCCCTTTTTCCCTTAATTTCCCTTTTTAACTAAAACTCAAATTAGAAAGTGTAGAACAATCACCTTTTACCCCTTTTTCTTTTTAATTAATAAATTTTAATTAGCATATGTAGAAAAACAATCAATTCCCCTTTAAAATTTTAATCCCTCAATATAATTTAATTTTAATAAATTAATTGAATTTTTTATCCCCTTCTCGCCACATGTTTAATTATGATTATTATTATTATTATTTCTATCACAAGTATCACTTAGACCTAGATTTTAATTTCCTAGGTTGGGCGACATTTTTGTTAGGGAAATTGTTTTTAAATCTTACTTATCACATCATTTGTTCTAAGGCCATCTAGGTTTATTCGCTTATTAGTTAAAAACACGACTTGCCCTTTAGGAGACACTAGGTTCTCCAAGGGTGCCACTCGCCTCATTCTGTTTCCCTTGCGCGATGTGCCCTTCAGGACGCACTATGTATGTTAAGGGTGTCACTCACCTCTTTTCATTTTTCTTGCGCGACGTGCCCTTCAGGATGCACTACGTGCTCCAAGGGTGCCACTCGCCTCTTGATTGACTTGGTAGACATCAAAAACCCCTAGAGTCAATACTCCGCCAGCTGATCTTGTGGAAGACTAAGGGCCTCTAAGGAATAATGCCCCTGCCTTATTGCGCGCCCCTTAGAGTCATCGTGAGAAACTATCACACTCTTCCCTCATGACATTGTGGGTCTTCTCAAACGAGGTAATCGTTAGTCTATAGTTCAAGCCACAAACAAAGTGTTATTAGGATGTGGCAGGGTTGATATCCACACCTCTCACTCAAATTCTCTGGTTGTCGGGCGTGACCCCTCTACTCCACATGTGAGTCTCGTCGACAAGTTATCGTCAGCCTTCATCATCAACGAATCATGTCAAAAATAAAATCGATCATCATACATCTAATCATATGTGCATATGTCATATCAACAACAATCAAACCCCAATAGTCCACTCCCTGACTCGATCCGAAGTCCAAGGGGTTTCATTGATGCCTCTACATCCCCGAGGTCCAAGTCCTACACACTCAGGAGAACCCAGTCAATAGCACCTCTCTATGTAAATACACAAAATAACATATCATCACATCCATAATGCCTCATTATCATAATCAAATGACCAGTAGTATAATAATCCGGATCACTTGCAAGAAAGTGCCCTCAAAGAATAAGTTCTCTCAGTGCGCGCAAGAGTGGGATGTTACAGAGGACAATACTTTGGTAAAATATGTATGAGTAGATTTTTAATCACAACATCCTTTTAATTTGAATTTTATTTTACAACAAAATCTTGAGCCATTTCAAATCATTCAAGACATTATCAATCAAAATTTCAACATAAATAAAAACATGCATGTCATTTTATTATCTTATGTTGAGATATTTCTTTCTTATTTTTGTCTTGATTGTGTTTCATATACTCATGGCTTATTAGGTTGTCTTTTCTTTTAAGTTTATAGTTTCCTTTTTGAAGTTTGTATAGTTTAATTAGTGGTTTGATTTAACTTCTGGCTTAGAGTTTGATTTTCTTGGATTTGATTGAATTTTCTTTATTATTAGTTTGGATTTGATTTTATTTGGGATCTTTTACACATGACATTGATTGGTAACTATAGGAAATATATAGTCTCTTATTTAAATGGGTTTTCATTTATCGAAATGTCTATTCTTATGAAGTTCCCTTTTCCATACATTGTGATATTTTTTCTAAGTAGTATGGCTCATATTTTAAAGGAAAGAGTTGATTTTAGTCAAATGATTGAATCCCTCCCTATCCCCTCCACATTATAATAAAATATTCTATATTGGTAGATGCAAGAAAATATTGGGGTTATATTTATCAAGTATCACATATGTTTTCTTAAATAAAAACACCTCATGTACCACCCCACTCTCTTCACTGAATTGCGTAAACACAATTTACAATTTAATAGATCAAAAGGGTGGGAATAAGATAGTTGAAAGAACCATAAAGTGTGGGAAGTGTATGCAAACCCGTCGGGGTACTAAACATGCATGATGGCAATGAAGCAATGTCGGAAAAGAGAGGTAACTTTAATATATGTATAGTAATCCTAAAACTCACTAGCTCTATCATTTATATTCAATACTTGAAGGGAAATTAAAACATTACATTTCCTTATGTTGGATTTATGGACTAGGTTGATTCTGAGTACTACTTTAGAGTCTATACCACTTGATCCATCTCATGTGGGACCCATGGAAAGTGGAATAATTGATGGAAATATTGTGAAACTTATCTTTTTGACTTTAGTTAAATTTAGACCTATTATCTAAAAACTAGAGATAATTGGTTCTCCCAGCTTGTTGTCAATTGTTGTGGCCACAACACCCCCCATAATGTTTGAAATTATTATGGGTCCCTTCATATAAATTTTGTTAATATCACTTTGTAGAATGTTTTGGTTTGGTTTCTTTTGAGAGATTTTTCTTTTGATTTGATTTTAGTTTTGACATCTTCATTGCTTTTGTTTTGTTGCCAGCATTCCAACGATTCAAGTTTCTCCTTATTCTGACTTACGATTTGAAAGATATCCTTGGTTAACATTTTGGTCAATTTTTATAGTCTGGGATAAAATATATAATTTTTTTATGTTTCTTATAAATTGTAAATAAAATTAATGCTATATGTAAACAAGTTTTTTTATTTTATTTAATTTTTACTAATTAATTATTAGTTAATAAGGTTAAATTTGATATATATTTTTTTTTAATTGTAAATGCAATTCGTGTATATATGTGTGTGTGTGTGTGTGTGTGTGTGTGTGTGTGTGTATTTAAAATTAATAAAATTGCCCAGAAATTTGTATAAACAAAACATAATTAAATTAGTTTTGATGACTCAACTTTGACAAGTGATATCTTGAGTTTTACTCAATGAAATAAGGAAAATAAACACTGGTTGGAAAGATATTTGCATGGAGAAAAATCTGACATGTTTAATTCAATCAAATTTGAATATTTACTATCCCAAAAAATTAGCAAAAGTGAAGGCTACGAATTTGCAACTAAAATTAGTTTTCTCTGAATTGGTTTGGAATATTTTCTTTGGCCAAGAAGATTGGTTATTGCATATTCATTTCCAAATTATTTCATTGCTAGCTTATCTTTACAGGAATCAAGGAACTACATGGATATTATTATTAATTTATTAAGTTGAATTCTAATTTGTTAATTTGTTTTGACAAATTTGAAATTACGTCAATTTTCAGAGGACAATTTTACAGATCCCTTTCGAGACAATCAGAGACGAAATTCACCAAATGGTTAAAACCCCACTTCCAAAATGGGATGTTTTACTTCTCCTATGGGTCGTTTCCTTAGAAAATAAATCATTTGGGAGATATCCTATCATATTCAAATGAAATGTTTCAGAATTATTGTTACTACCAATTTTAGGAGGTGCTTTTCCAGATTCATTTCCTCCCAAACGATGATGAACATATCCAAACAGTTGAAAACCCATCTGAAAAAGAGGATGATTTAGCTAACCTATGTAGGATTTCGCAAAAAAATGATTTTTTTGGAAGATATCATGGGTTTTCCGAACATGTTATTTCCATATTTCACATTTTTCCATTTTAATTCTGTAGCTAATTCATAATAGGGATCCTTTTGTTTGGGTGAATGGAGGATTCAAACTAGGGGTGGAGAAAAAATGTAATTACATAATGATATCAGAAACTAAGTTGAGGGGGTTTCAGATATGAAACTCGAGAGGGAAAATTCTACAGGAAGAGGCTTTCAATGACACTATTGTAATATAGATATATTTTCTGTAGAATAAGTAGAGTTTTGATCTCTCAGAGGAGAGGAATTTACACTATTGTAAAGCTTCTTTTTAAAGGAGTCGAGGACTTAGAGGACTATATAACAACATTTGGAGGTAATGATAATAAGTTTTCATTTATTTGCATTATTGTATTTGATTTTATAACTTATTATTATTTCTTTGATGATTGTTTTCATTTTGGTTTAAATTATGTTCCCATTAGTATACTTGTAAGTGTTATTAACATTATTGTTAATTACACTTGTTTTTTTCTGTTTAAAGCTATCTTTTGAAAAATTGAATAGCATTTAGACCATAATTGATAATGAATTCATGGAGACTTGCTAGTGATCATTGATAACTATTTATTGGCTAATCACAACCTTGTCTTGCATTATTTTATGTTGAGTTAAAGGAATTACTTTCTTAGTTCGATGTAAATATTACAATGGATTCATTCACATGATTGGATTTGGGTATATGCAATAAATTATTTTAATAAATATTTATTAATATTGTTTCATTGTATATATGTTTCAACAACTTGTATTTTGTCAAACTACTTTGAGAGTTTACAAGTAAAATTCAATCCTAGGTTCAATCACAGTCTTTTCCCCTTCTTAGTAAATACTTTTCTCTTGATTAAGAGTAAGAATATCATTTTCTTACTCAAGATAGGTTTTATTTTTTGTTCACTTGCATTTTAGGATTAATTTGCATTTGCATTTAGATTAAATGTTTTTCATTCTTTAAGTCTCCTTTCGTAGGAGCAAGCCTCATTGTGGCTAGACCGAGCCCTGATTTCAGTCATCTTGAGGGGATCATCTTTCCAAAGTAATAATATATAGGTGATTCATCTCCCTTAAGTTTGTTCATAATAATAATCTACTATCATACACTAATAAGTTGAAGGACTTGTACATTGACATCTTTACATACAAGATAGCTTAGTCTAAATTAACCTTAGGATAGGCTTAGGAGAAGGGTAACTAGACCCATAAACCTAGTTGAAATCACAATCCCAAATGGATAAGGGCATAATTTGGGCCTTGAGTGGGTGATCTCCTCATAATGTTGAATATGGTCAGTTTTGGCCATCAACACCTCTATAACCCCCTTTCTCTCCCCCCCTTTCTCCTCACTCTCACTCTCAGTCGCTCTCTCTATATTACTCTCTCTCTCTCTCTCCCCCCTCCAACACTCTCTCCATGTCTACCGATTTCCATATCCCTCTCTACGTCACTCCCCCCCCACCCCTTTATCTCTTTCCCTGTTTCTCTCCCCTTCCATCTCTCTCCCTTTCCATGCTCCTCTCTCTACCAATCACTCTCTACTGCCAGATAATTGGCTTAGGTTGATGGACAATTGGTATGGAATATTGGTTTTCATTGATGTCAACCATTGGAGAGTGATACTGTATATTGATGTCAACCCTTAGTGATTGATGTCAACCCTTGGAGAAAGTCCTGTAGCACAAAGGTTTGGGTAATGGACCCAAGTTTGTTTGATGTATAATGGTATGAGTTTTAATATATTTGAAGGTAATACTATTCTAGATGGGTATTACATGTCATTCCATTTCTGGTGGTATGTGGAACATCCCATAAATCCTCATGGTTAGAGAGTTATGGCCATGTGAGGTTGGAGAACCCAGGTTTGGGTAATGGACCCAAGTTTGTTTGATGTATAATGGTATGAGTTTTGATATATTTTCAGGTAAGACTATTCTATATGGATATTACATGTCATTCCATTTATGGTGGTATGTGGAACGTCACATAAATCCTCATAGTTTGAGAGTTATGGCCTTACGAATTTGGAGAACCCTCATGAGTCATCTAGAAGCCCCAAAAGGTCAAAGTAGTCAAAGTGGTTTAAGAGATTTTTAGAAGGTAAATAATAAATTGAAGTGATGAATGTACTATAATTCAAAGTGAATACAAAATAAATTATTTAAATAATAAAGTTAATGGAGAAATTACTAAGTTGACAAGTGGTCAGAAGTGGGTTAGCCCTAAAATAAGGAAAGTGGTTTAAGATGGTTAGAAGGTAGCCCCTTGAGGTAAAGTGAAGTGATGAGTGTACTATAAGTCAAAGTGGATACAAAATAAATTATTTAAATAATAAATTTAATGGATAAATCACTAATTGGACAAGTGGTTAGAAGTTGGTTAACCCTAAAATAAGGAAAGTGGGTTAAGATAGTTAAAAGGTAACCTCTTGAGGAAGCTATATGAAAGTAGAAATAAGAAGCAAGGCTCTCTCATTTTATATCACACTTGAAGATATTGAATATATACAGGTGACTGAGGTAACCAAAGGATATCTAAGCCAAATTTCAGAGAGAAGGTGAAGTAAAGAAGGCCAAAATTCAAGGGAGGATAAATTCTTTTGATGATGCTTTCTAATGTATGTTATTTATAGGTCATCTCACCATTTTCACAATAACGTTTTTTATAGAATGATTCAGACCGTGAAATTGATAGGCCATTTTGAAAACAGAGTCAAGTAGTTGTGCTACTAATTTCATCTTGTGGGCTGTTATAGTTTTGGATTTACACTCCGTGGAAAATAGGGTTTGTGGCTAGTCCTGAAACTAGTCTAAAACATGTGTTTCAGGTAAAAATGTCATAAATTATTCATAACATATAAAAATTAAGTAAGATAAAAAGTGTTGGTTATAGTACCTTCTATCGTATTCTATGTAAAATTTTCATATCCATGCAACAAATATTCCATGCGGGGCACGCTCTACAAGTTCTCTCTCTAGAATAAGCTAGAAGTCAACAAGGTATGCCATTTTTGATATAACTCCTTTTCTGAGAGGTTCCAAGTAGGGACACCTAGAGGAATTGCATAAAGCACACTGAAGAGAATTGTGTACTATTTTCATATCTTTATTCATTACAAGTACATAGTTATGATTATTTCAAGTTAGGGTTGTTGACTAATCCAAAACTAGTCATGTGAGATTAAAGAAAAGTTTGATGAAAATGCTAGTCTCTTATTGTTAAAGTTAAGGAAGGTTTGCATGTATGTGATAATATACACTAGGTCTATTACAGAGTTACAAATCATATTTGGATGATGAAATTGATGAGGGATTTTGGTTAAGGTACATTTTGGGTACATGGTTGAGAGAAGTAGTTGATGAGTTGGCACATAAATAAGGTGTATAGTTGATGATGTTGGTACATCTTGATGAGTCATAGTTGATGAGTAGTTGATACATGATTGATACATACTTGGTACATGGTTGGAGGCACTTGTTAGTATTATTGTTGAGAGTTGTCTTGGTGATTTATCCTGGTGAGTAGATCTGATTTGGTTGATAATATTGTTTGGACAGGTTTTTGTGACATGTTATTTGTGTAGGTTTGGTACATGGTTGATGCACTTGTTCATGGTACAGGTTGAGGTACAGGTTTGGTGCATGGTTGATGCACTTGTTCATGGTATAGATTGAGGTACAGGTTTGGTGCATGGTTGATGCACTTGTTCATGGTACAGGTTGAGGTAAATGTTGTGGCATGGTTAATGCACTTCTTTATGGTATAGGTTGACTATAGGTTGTTTAGAACATGTTGGTGCATGGTTGATACACTTTTTTATGGTACAGGATAATTACAGGTTGAGGTACAGGTTGATGCATGGTTGATGCATGGTTTAGGTTATTGGTACATGTTGTTTGGTTCAGGTTGATAGGTGCAGGTTTGAAACAATATATCTCATAGTGATATTGTGACAGTGGTTCCATCATTCTACTTCTACGTCAGGGTAGTTGGACGGGGAAAGGATAGGTGGTTGTATCCACCTTCCGGTTGTAGCCGGAGAACATAGGGGTTGTATCCTCCTTTTGGTTGTATCAATAGAATTGGGGAGTTAGATATTCCTTCAGGTTGTAGCCTGAGAAACTAGGGGGTTGGAGCCTCCTTCCAGTTTTAGCTGGAAAACAAAGGAAGTCGGTGCTTCCAATGAATGTAATTCTTAAAGACATATAAGAAAAAGCATTTTGTGGTTTTCTCCCTCTTTGGGTTTCCACATAAAAAATTGGTGTACTATGTGTGTGTGTGATTGCTCATTTGTTCACTTTTTATTTACTCTGCAACTATTGGATGATAATGCTACATTTATATAACACTTGTATTTTATGGTGAAAAATGATTAAATTTCTCTATTACTGATTCACCCCCCCTTTCAATAATCCAACATCTCTCTCTCTCTCATAATTCTAACTCTATCTATTCCCCTCTCTCTCTCCCTCCATATAACACACTTTCCATCTTTCCCTCTCTCTCTCTACCCCAATATTCCTCCCTCTCTCTCCCTCTCTACACCCCCCACTCTCTCTCCCCCTCATTGTCTACCTCTCTCCTGATTTCTCTACCTATCTCTAGAGAGAGGGGAATAAAGAAAGAGGGATGGCATGAGAGAGAGAGATATGGATTGAGTGAGAGAGAGAGAGAGTCGCGAGGGTAGAGAGAGAATGAGGAAGAGATAGAGGTAAAGAGGGA
>ML801535.1:43943-86658 GCA_009831015.1 Picea engelmannii | reverse complement strand
ACATAAATGCAGGTGTTGGAACAAGAAGCAGAAGGCAAGAATCCACCTCAACTCATGAACAAGTATCTTTACTTTCTCTGATTGAACCCAAAAATATTGAAGAAGCAATTAAAGATGAGTACTGGATGAAAGCAATGAATGAATAACTTAGTCAAATAGAAAAGAATAAAACATGGGAATTGGTTCCTAGACCTTTGAATAAGAATGTCATGGGGGTTAAATGGGTTTTCATAAATAATATGGATGAAGAAGGTAAAATAACTAGAAACAAGACTAGATTGATTTGTAAAGGGTATGCACAAGTAGAAGGAATAGGTTTTGGAGAAACTTTTGCTCCTATTGCAAGAATGGAATCCATTAGACTGATTCTAGCTTATGCCAGTTCTAAACACATTAAAGTCTACCAAACAAATGTAAAGTCTACATTTTTGAATGGTGATTTAGAGGAAGAAGTATATATGGAACAACCAGATGGTTTTCAGGTACAAGAAGCAGAGTAGTATGTTTACAGGTTGAAAAAGGCATTGTATGGCCTGAAGCAAGCACCAAGGGCTTGGTATTCTAGACTTGACAATTACTTGAGGCAACAAGGATTCAGAAAAGGTAACACTAATAGTAATCTATATATTAAAGAAGAAAATGATAGCCTGATCATTGTTGAGATATATGTAGATGATATCATTTTTGGTAGTGATGATAATAGGCTCAATAAACAGTTTACTGAAAGTATGCAGAAAGAGTTTGATATGTCCATGCTAGGAGAAATGAAGTTTTTCTTAGGCTTGCAAATTACTCAATCTGATAAAGGTATTTCCATTTCTCAAACCAAGTATATCAATGAAATGCTTAAGAAATTTCAGATGGAAGATTCTAAACCAGTTGGCACTCCCATGGTTACTAGTTGTAAATTAAGTAAGTTTGATGATACTAAAGATGTTGATCAGACAGTATACAGATCTATTGTTGGTAGTATTCTTTATGCTATAGCTACAAGACCTGATATTATGCATGCAGTTTGTCAAGTTGGCAGGTTTCAGGCTTCACCAAAAACTTCTCATCTACTTGCAGTCAAAAGAATTTTTAGATATCTTAAGGGGACAACAGAGTATGGTTTATGGTATCCTACAAGTAATCATCTTGATTTATATGCTTTCACTGATGTTGATTGGGTAGGTTGTGTTGATGACAGGAAGAGTACTAGTGGAGTAGCATTTTTTCTTGGAGGATGTCTTGTAAGTTGGTCAAGTAAAAAACAATCAGCAGTGTCTTTGTCTACTGCTGAAGCATAATACATTGCAAATGCAACTTGTTGCACTCAGGTTCTATGGATGAAACAAATGTTGGAAGATATACATATTCATTATAATGAACCTATACCTATCTTCTGTGATAATACTAGTGCAATTAGTATTTCTAAAAATCCTGTTATGCATTCCAAAACAAAGCACATTCCCATTAAATTTCATTTTCTAAGATAGCGGATTATGTCTAAAGTTATTAAAGTGGAATATGTTGGCACGAAGGATCAGATAGCAGATGTATTTACTAAACCTTTATCTAAAATGCAATTTGAAAGTCTTAGGGATCAGTTGGGGGTTTACCCTCTGTAATTTCTTTTCATTCTCAAAGATTGCACGGGGTTCATTATAAAATCAGACTGCACAGGTTTATTGACTATTATTGATAGGGGGAGTTTATGTTGAAATGATACATCTTTGCAAGTGATTTTCTTTGATCAGGGGGAGTATGGTTGATTCCTTTGCCATAGATGTCAAAAGGGGGAGAAGAGATTTAAAGTTTCCCATCAATGCCAAAGGGGGAGTTTGTTGGTAGGGCTTGCAGTTTGCACAGTTTGCATAGGACTTCGTTTTGTCATTAATGTCAAACTTTAAAATTCCAAAGGGGTAGTTTGTTGGTCAGTTTGCACAAGCACCGTGGATCAGTTTGCATAGGCACGGTGGTTCCTAATTTGGAGATCAACATGCCTCTTGACATACCAAAACGTGAAACTGCAAAGAACCCAGGCAGTGAGCCTTTGGTTATAGATCGATGTCACATGTGAAATGAGCCTTGGAAGAGGAGTCAAAACCCTTATCTTGAATTTTGGAGATCGAAGATTGACCAACACATGACACGTCATTCTAAGTAATGTCACTATGATACATCACTCCGGGAATTTCTATTTCGGGATTTTTGCATGGTATGCAAAAACTCCAACATCACGAAGTCTCGAATGTCGAAATATCGAAAGGGACACGTTAGATCATTTCAGGGATCATGACTTGGAAGTGTCGAAATACTTCATCATAGAAACGTCGAAATGTCAAAATGCGAAAATGTCAAAACGCTAAAAGCCGAAATGCAGAAATGTGAAACATCAAAATGTCGAAATGCGAAAACACCGAAATGTCGAACGCTAAAATCCGAAATGCCGAAATGTGAAACATCGAAATGCCGAAATGTGAAAATGCCGAAACGCTAAAAACCGAAATGCCGAAATGTGAAATGTCGAAACGTCGAAATGCGAAATGTCGAAATACCTTTTTGTATAGGCTGTAGTCACCACCATTGGTCATGTGAGAAGGAGGAGCTAGCACCAAGTTAAAGATCCTTTTCGGAGATCGCAACATGAAGAGACAAGATGTCTTCACCTCAGGATTGTCGATATGCAAATCGCGAAAGCACCTTTTGGTAAAGGCTTGTGGTCACAACCAATGGGCATATGGAGTAAGCAAGAGACCCATCTTCTATATCGAACGGTGCAAATTAAATACTTAAACTGATCGTGTGGTTGTTGTTCTTCTAGATGCCTTGGCCAATAATAATCACTGTAAGATAGTTATTCAATTATTGTAACTGAATCTTCGAAGCCTGAGGGTTCGAGTGTACGCTCTGAATGTACAAGGTAGAAATAAGTGAAATTTGGTGAGATGAATATTGGTGCGTATGGAATTAATGGTATAGTCGTAGCTCTAAGGTAAAATTCATTTCTCTAAATGAATATAAAACCAAAATAAAATCATACAGGGACAGTGAGAAGAAATGATGAAGATATAGCAGAGATCAAGGGGAGAAGAATGTATTTTGATATGATTATATAAACTGAGAGGAATTCAATGATGAATCCTTTGCCAGAGAAGATAAAGAGTTGTTTTCCAGGTTCTTAATGACAGAGAAGGATTCCAGGGTGGTAGGGAAGAGGAAGGGGAGACTGTAAAAGTGTCTTGTACAAGTTGGTGCTTGTACATCTGGGAGTTGTAGCTTCCATTCAGTAGGTGCTGAAGAAACAGAGGTAGCAGCCTCATCTGGGTTGTAGCTCAGATAAAATAAGAATGTAAAGAGGAGTTGGAGCTTGCCTTTCATTCATAAGAAGAAGAGGTTTTTCCCTTTTTGTGTTTCCTCATGAAAAATCATTGTGTTGTTGTTTTATTTATTTGATTGTATATTTATTGGTTAAATGTATTACAACAAGTTAAATCTTAAAGGCATGATTTAGTGATTAATAAGTAATCTTCTTATAAAATGAAAGAAACTTTATACAACTGATTCACCCCTCCTCTTAGTTGAATTATCCTGTACAACAGAGGGGGACCTATCTACCCTCAGTCCCATACATCTTCTTAAACTCTACCCCCCTTGATGCCTAGAAACATGCCTCCATGTAGGCCTTAGCCCCATAGAACCCTAGGTGCCCACCTATACCCAACCCTTAATCCCCTCCACACTTGATCTCTAGGTTCCCTATGCCCACACCCCTTCATGTAATCCTCATAACACCTATACTCGTAACCCAACCCTTAATCCCCTACACACCTGATCTCTAAGCTCCCTATGACCATACCTCTCTGTGGAAGCCCCATAAAACCTATACCTTCATCCTAGTTCTCTAAACACTATTGTATGCCTCAAACCACTTTCAATCCTAATCCCCTAGGTCCTAGTTGTCCCCAATCCCCTCCACACATTTATTCCTAAAGTTATATAGGTAATATAACATTTTTTTTGTCCATTTCACTAAGATCATGCATGCTCTCTTGTGGGAAAAAATAAATGAGGTTGGCCATTGTTCCTACCTCATATTGTTGTCCAATAGAAGCGTGCATGAATTCATGCACACTCTTGGAATATGTGCACACTTTAGGAGAGAACATTTATAATCCTCTTTATCTCCAAAAAACATAACACCATCCCGACATATGAACACAAAAACAACAACAACAAATGTGTTTTATTTTTTTCTAGTGTCATTCAAAAGAACGTTTTTGTCTTGTTGTATAATTGGTAGGAAAAATTGTGTAATTGGAAGACAATTTTCATCTTTTGTATTTGGAAGGTAAACTGTGTCTTGTTGTATAATTGGAAGGAAATTTTTGGAAGGAACTTTTGGTCTTTTTGTGTAATTGGAAGACATTTCTTGTCTTGTTGCATAATTGGAAGATAAATTTTGGAAGACACTTTTGGTCTTTTGGTGTACTTGGAAGGCATTTATTGTCTTGTTGTATAGTTGGAAGGGATTGTTTTTGTTGTTGTTGTTGCACACGAACAACAACCTCCCAAATTTCTTTTCTTAGTGTCTCTCTAATATAATAAATTGTCCCCCCTTCTAAACTTCATATTGGAACCCTCACACCCTCGCTCTCTCTTGTGAAAATGGATAATCCCAAGCTTTTCCTCCTTCTCTTCCCGCTTTAACATTTCTAGTTTCTCTTCAAATTGCTTCGAACTGTCAATATGCACTTCAACAATATATCCCTTCTTTCACCAATACATAATGTACCAGTGAACACGTTATTTATTACAAAGACATAGCCAATATTGATGCACTAGTGATTTCTTCACCAATACATCATCCACCTTCCTCTGAACTTGGTTGATACACCGGTGCAATTCCACTAAAACTCACCAACACATGTCTTTATCACTGGATAAATTCACGTCATCAACGTAGACACACTAGAAATGTTTACACAATTACCTTTTCCATACACATTCCTTTCACCAATTGACTTCCTTTAACCTTCGTCTATACATTGTCTTTCAACAATACTCATCCCTTTCTCCCTAATACATTGCATATCGACGAGTTTAGTTTCTCCCTTGCCAATGCATTGCTTATTGATGGGTTTCCCTCTTCTATCACTGATGCACTAGCATAAGGGTGTCGATCCCTCACCATCATTGAGTGCGTATATGGTGATATTCTTTCTCTCTTCAACACAAACTTGGTCATAGAAACAAACTTTCATATTAAGACCTATCTTATCCTCCTCCAGCTTGGACCCTCCTTGTTGCTCCATTTCATCAATATTATTCTTCGTGTATGCATGCTGAAGATGAAGGTCTCTATTTAAATAACCAAACCTCACTAAATATCCTTGGATGAGTTCCCACTTTTTGGATTGGAGGTCTCCTCAACAGATTTGTGAAAATCCTTTTTAGGATCTAGGTATTTCTTTCCTTTGAATTTTTGTTTGAATTTGTTGCTAGACTTATCGTTTGCTACAAGTGCATGTGCCTTTGATGAATTGAGGGAAAAAATTTGAACAATTTTGTCTTTCTCTCAAGTGAGAGAATCAACAAAATCATCCATGGGAGGCATATTCCCAACAAGCCCCATTGTTAGTTTTGTATCATGAATAATAGAGACAAACACTAAGTATTCATGACCCAATTTTTATAGAACGGAAAGAATTATCTGATATTCTTTCTTATATATCCCACATAGCTTGATATTAGTAAAAACGTATTTGAATTGTTTGAATAATTCCTTAATAGTGTCGAAGTTACTCGGGCTCAAAGCAATGAGCTCATTCTCCAATTGGCGACCTCTAAGCTCATCATGCATCCCAAAATGTCCTACCAATGTGGTCCAATATTTGTTAGAAGTAGTAGAATTTTCGATGTTAAATAGAATATCAAGAGAAATAAAGAGGCACAATAGCCCAAAGTCTTCATCCATCATGTTAAACCATTTTTCTTTCTCCACTATAGAAGTCAGTTTAGTCTATGTTCCCATAGTAATCTTGTACAAGCCTTTACTCCATAGGAGAATGACCATTTTTGGCTTCCATTCAAAGTAATTAAATGGAGTGAGTATTATTTATCAGGGATGATCCATTATAGTTGTTGTGGCTGATATTGGTGTGTCTTCCTCTTGCAAAAAAGTATGCTAAATCCTAGATTCCAACATGCTTTGATCCCATGAAATAATTCATGATCACCTGGAAGGAGATCAAAGAGATATAAAAACCTAAAGAATAATAACACTCATAGTAATTTTCAATAAAGAAATAAAGAAGGGAAGATTAAATATTGAAGTACATAAGAATTACTTAAATATCATTTACCCACAATGTGATTATATATAAGAAATTTGAATCCTAAAAAAGGAAATTCAAATTCCATGATGCATGGTGGATGAGAACCTAGTTAGACTTAACTATAAGCTTAAATGACATGATTTAGCCATGCAATATCTCAATAGTGAGTTAAATACCCTAGGATGTCAAGTGGTGACTTAGTTGCCTAAAAATAGGGATCTAATCCATGAATAGATCATAGAAAATAGAAACTAGCTAAGAATAGTAAAGTGAAGCACCTTCCTTCCTTGAATCTAGGGATAAGGTTGCTTGAATAACTCAAGGAACTCAAACATAAAAGACATAATCCCTAAAATAGAAATTAGGATGCTAAAATCAAGGAATTAGGTGAGAAGTGCACCTCCACTACCTAGGAATAGCAGATTCCTCCTAAAATATAGGGATGGAGTGCTACTATGGCTCACTTGGTCAAAATTAGTCAAATTTTGAGAAATAACATCATGTGACCAAGCTAAATAATACCTAGGTGAGAGATTAAGTCTAAGGAGATGGAAAAGGAAAGAAATGGTACCAGCAGAGCGAGATGGTTAAGTACCAAAATAGGAGACTTAAGATAAAAATATATAACATCCAGACTAGACAGTAGAGTAATGTAGTAAGATCAAACATGAATGTCTTAGTGAATTCTATAGAAAGAGAAATGTTTGTTGGTAATATAGAGATTCAACACCCAAATTAAGATTTTGATGGTACTAAACCAACACAGAAATTCATGAATGAAAGTTTAGATGACATTGTCACCAATACATTAGCTTTTGGGAAGAAAAAGAACAGATGTATGATTTGGGAATGATACACAAAGAGAAATATCGACATGAAGTAGAACATATGCAAGAAATATGGTCAAATCAACAGTCCATTGAGAGAAAGGAGTGGGAAACCAAGTTGAAGAAGTTCAAGAAAATTTTCATAGTAAAGAACAAAAGGTATAGAGATCATGTGGACTATCTCTACAGGCTATGTACTGTAGACCTCCTACAAGGATTTATTCAATATTTTATAATTAAAGTGTGTGAAATTGAGAATTTTTAGACTAGCCTCAGAGAAACAACATGAAATACATGATATCTCAATCTTTTTTCATATGTATGAAGATTCCTCAGACAATGCAAGAGATATGTTGTATGATTTATATGTGTTTAACTTATTTTTACAATACCAAACAAGGTGGAATCCCAACCACAGTGTTGGATATGTATAGGTTAGATCATTCTCCTCTTATATATTAAATCAAATTAAATGGAAAGAGGATACAGACTCCTGTGCAAATACATAGATCATGACTTCAAGCCTATTTGTGAGAAGTGAGTATGCAATTCCATAGTTATCATTGAATATCATCAACATTTCCTGACATAAATTGAGAAAACAAAGGAAATGAGGAGTCAAAGGACAACTTTTTCAAATTTTGAGGAGATAAGAGATACTCATAGAATTAATGCTCTATTATCATATCATGAAAGATGGAACTTGTTACCATCAATTTTGTAGAATTTACACCCTAAAAGTTATCCAATGTTCAACATATCTCTAGCAAGAATAAATCTATATCTAGATTCCTTGAAAAGGAGTAGAAAAAAATGGATTGGGTTACAAATTTATTTTCTTCTCTTGCGGTGTACTTCAAAAGTTTACAAAATTGTTCAACATTGGAATGAATTCATAGAGGTGGTCGCTTTGATTGAAATTGATAAATCAATTGGATATCATGAAGGGATAGAATCAGGGCATGAAGCCTACAACTGGATCATCTATTTGTTGAATGTCAAGAATATTTTGAATCGGTTTCATAAGGAATGTGTAACATCATCGGTGTGGGGGATATGTTGGTCTTCCATTTTAACACTATTTGGATTGCTAACTAGTTCACTTTCCTTCCATAACCCTTCATCTGTTGACCAAAGTAACCTTTTTTTTTCACTTTTCCCATGTATCATGTAGGGTATATCTATTCCAGAGAACTAATTTAAAAACAATTGTCTTTGTTAGTTTTTTCCTACTTATTTGATAGCCTAAGTAACATTAAGATATTATTTCCAAGTTATTGAATGTTGCATATTACAAGATGTTTCAAAACCTATAATAGTTGATGAAACTTCTAGTAGCACAATGCACAAAAATAATCCAATGGTTGGAGGATGTTCTAGATTCCAAGGGGATGCTTCAACATCAACCAGATGTCGAGCAAGTCAAACAATGATATCAACATGAAGATTTGAAATCAAAACTAAACACAACATGAAGATTTGAAATCAAAACTAAACACAACAATTTGACACGTAACTTGGAAATGAACAATAAAAAAATGGTGAGATCCCAATAGCTCGAGGTCCATATTTTGAGTGATATCAAATGATTTCATGCACTATTGTGTCATGAAATCATTTCTACAAATCAAGGTTTGAGGATGGTGAATCCAACAAAGTGTATTATGGACGTAACAGAGTCATACTAGCAATGCATGAACAAGGAGTATTAGCATAGTTGAGTGACATGTGTTGAATGTAAAATCTTTGATTCCATTGCAGGTGATTAACTATTGTAAGATATTTAGGGACTGCAATCTAAAAACTTCGTATATTATAAATATTCCCACAGAGTTAATAGTTATCAAGGAAAGGTATCAAGGAAAGAAGATTGTATGCATGCGTGTATTGTAATTTGTTGTTGAGACTGATTTTCCAACTTCAATAGAAGATTATTTGACTCAGATATTGGTGTTTCATTAATATTTTAAGCTTGTAATCTCTTTCCAACAGTGTATTTCAGAATATGCAAGGACCCATGTTTTGTTATATTGTTGTTTAGTTCATTACATTTCTTTATATTTTATGTTTTAATCATTTGTTACCATGCTTTGTGTGTTGCGAGTTATCTTTATTTCAGCGTGCAGATTTCTATTTCATTCAACATTTACAAGATATGCACTCACTCATTGAATTATAATCAAACCTATCACAAAAGAGTATTGTTGCAAGAAAGTCGTAATCTTGTGATTTGACATATAACTGTAACTAGTGCATTCTACAATTATGATTTCAGTAGATGATGGTTCAAAGTTGAATATGTATTCTCATGAATGAGTTTGCAATTGTTATTTCCTTGAATTATGATTAAATTCCTTTTTATGATCAAGATTTAGTTTTGTTTGTTTACTTTAAATATATAGTTCAAGTGTTTGAGATATGTTTCTTTTGCTTAATCAAACACTACAAAGCACTGAAACTGCATATATTTTTCATAGAACTTCACAAGTACAGAGTAACTTTCGGTTCATAAATAAATGAAACATAATTTATATTTATTTCTAATACATATAAATTGACTGTCAAGGGCTAATAAGGCTAGCAATTGTTGGTAGTCTAGAAGACCAAGAAGCCCATGGAGGAACTATTTCCAATATTGCAAATTGATGAGACATTGGGAGGCTAAATTTTGGAGGCTTCACCTAGAAATCCATCCCAAGAACCAATAAACCATGAATAAATCTTGGAGAGTTAAGGTCAAGTGAAAAGAGGAGTTTCTTTCATTTGTATCTAAAGGATCAACAATTTTCCAACAAACCATTATAATAATGAATTCCATCTATGTATATGAGATTGGTAATAGGCTTATGCCAAAGGAAACCCCTATTCATCTCTTACTTTCCATCCTACAACGAAGGCACCCTTTCTTGCAGATTTGTTGGAGATTGCTTGATGGAAGCACAAGAGGTAGGCATGAAAATGTAGAGAAAAAGAGTATTGAAGGGATTTTAATATTTTGGGGACCAAAAACCTACAAATGGGGAGGTGTGATCCGAATTGGATCATCCTGTAAATTTTGTAATAAGCATGTAATTTTTTTTGTCTTTTTAGGTAAAATTGGAAATATAAATGAACCATTGTGATGATTGGCCTTTCAAATGAATCTCATTAAAATAATGAAGGTTGTAGTGAAGAAATGAAAAGGGGATATGCAAGGAGAACTTGGTAGGATAACAACATAAATGAGAGCTCGAAGAGGGAAAACTTCTTCCAAATCGGTGGATGTTGTCAAGGGGCCTATCCAAAATAAATGAAGGTGTCTCTAATCCCTACTCATCTTCAGTTTCTTACTACCAATGAGCAATAATACACAAAATGTGTATATCTCACCCCTCTATAATTATCTCCTAAGCCTAATAAAATCCCCATTAAATGTTGAAATTTGTGTGTAAATTGTGATCTTTATCATAGTGTAATTGCTTCAATTTCATGGTTTTGTATGAATAATTAGTTTTGGTGAAATTATTGTGTGATGGAATTGATATTTTGATATGTTTAATGGCTATTATTCCAACTAAAAAATGCTAATGAGAACTCATTCCACTAGCCCATGAAATTAATTTCCATTGAGGGTGAAAGGGGATTTGGGCATTGTTCAAGAAATTGATATTCCTTGGATTAAAGAGATTGATTCTTTTTTTAATGCATTGACAGACATATGTTTTTCTTGTTTGATGACAAGGATTTAGATAAATTTGTAGAAGATTAATTTTCCTTGGACAAAAAAAATCGATTTTCTTTATTTGACAGGATATGTGAATACAATCGCATTTATATGTGTTCTGAAAGTTGAAGTATGTGAACAATATAGAATTTCCCTTGGGAGAATTTACAAAGAATGTTTCTCTATATACATGGTCAGTAAACCATGAATCAAAATCGGTGGTTCTTGGATAGTGGATTTTACACACATAAGAAAAAAAAGATGTTTTAGTATTTGAAGCTACTTTTATAACCTCTCTCATCCTATATATATGTCCTTTTAGGTCTAAGAAAATATCATATTGGCCACCAACACTCGTGTACTTCTGGTTTTTTTGTTGTATTGAATCAAATTGCAAAGTTTTGAATATTTTAATAACTAGTGTGTTGTGATCCTACCATATTTTATTTTATTGATTTTTTAATATCAAGGCTCTTAGATGACCTCTGTTTTTGTTTTAGAAAATGTCAACTATGATGACTAGAACATAGTTTTTTGTAGATTTTATGGAGGCCTATGGAGGGAACCCAAATAAATAAATATATATTTTTTATTATTCATTGACGTATTCTTGAAATACAATGGACATGTATAAATACATGTAAGGTTTGACAATTCATGTCCTTTAGGAAAAGGTATGACTATCATGAATAAAAAATTCAAAATAGAATATGATATAAATTATTATATAGTATTTAATAAGGATAATATACTTATATTACAAGAAATCCCCTCTTGAAATGCTTCATCCTCGGAGCATGGATAATTTGAGCACAATGAACTAAATTTATTTTCCTAGGTTCCTATCGATAGGTTTCTCCATTTCATAAGTGCTCATTATCCATCTAATAATATAAATATTCTACCATATTTATAGTAAGATCAAAAATACAAATATTTTGTTGAAATTCATTCACTACAGCATCATCATTTCCCAAGAATTTGCAAGTTGTTCTTGATGAAGTTAAAATAATGCAATCCTTCATAAATATGCATTGAATTTGATCAAGGATTTCATCTATCAGGTCTTCAAGCATAGATTCGATGTCCATAGCCTCATTAGTTGTATCTTGGGCTTTAGCACTAAGCTCTATAAACTCTTCAACTAACCTTTCATCTTCACTTATTTTTGAAGGACTTCAGTTGTAGCTAAAAATAACTCATTATTACAAGAATGGTTATCCCTTGATACAAAAAGTGGAAAACAATTCTTCAAATTCCCCGGATCCAAGCGCATATCAATTTCAACAATTTTCGTTTCTTTTTTATTTAGTATAAATTCATGTTTTTTAGGATCCATGAGAATGAGAACTCCCCATTAATGGCCCACCAATTGTGATAAGGAATAGTTAAGTATATTAGCTACCCTTCCAAACAATTATGGAAGGATAAATGGTATTTTAATTATGGAATATGTGTAATACAACATGCCAACATCCTCATTTTCCAATGTCAAGTCAATATGGAAAATATTTCGGTTCTATAGAAAAATGTGAGCTCTTTCCTACCTCTCTTGGGGAAATTGTTGCTCCCATTCTGCACTTCTTTCCATTTGATCTTCCATTGTTTTCAATTTAGGTATATTATTCAAAATCTCGTTAATGTGACCATACTTGAAATTATATGGTCCATCATAATTTATATTTTGGTAATCCCTAAGTTTCAAGTTTCCCAATACACATCTAATGAATAGCCTAGTTTTTTTACACAAAGTTATCAAGTACAAGAGAGACATGCTTGGATTCTTATGATAAGGATGAACAAAAATGAGAAGAGAATCTAGCTTAAGTTCTTTTAACCAAGACATGTGGTGTACTCTTAGATCCACAATCTCCTTTAGTTGAAGAAATGCATCTTTCACTCCTTCCAATTTCCTATTTCGATATATTGTTTTGGGAAGAACAAGGAGCTATGTACCTTATTCCCAATGAGGTGACCAAGATATATTGAAGGTGCTTCCTTATAATTCCTTAGTTCAAGAGTGACGGGCCATAAAATATTCGAAGTGTGTCACTCAATTGGCACAATTCTCACAAGAATCTACAAATTCTCTGAGTGACAAGGATGACTTCATTGGGTATTCTTAATTGCACTAAATTTAGATATCAGGATCTTTTGAAGAACCTCAATATTTTATTTGTTGTATACCACAAGGTGTGTAATATTTGAAGAATATTGATTTCATAAAACTTAATCAACTCCTTTCTGACCTCCAATCCCCTTGATTTAGGACACACCTCCAAGGTATCGAAATTCCACGTGTTGGATTTATGAAAAGGATGAACATTGGAATTAATATGTTTTTGCAAATTCTGCCATCTTAAAGAATCCAAGAAAATAATTTTCTTGTTTTTAGAATCCACTGCATTGATTTTCCTCGATGTGGATTTCGGTAACATCAAGGGACATACGAAAGATTCAACAAATTTATTCAGTGCTTCTTCACAATAGTCATCATTTACATAAAAATGAAATTTTGTATGTTCAATTCCAGTAAAGGCATTTGTGTAGGCCCCATGCTCTATAAGATACTTCATATAAATGTATTCTAAAGGGTATTTCTCACTTGTATAGAAAAACATATTCTTAAGAAGGTGTGCTTATCCCTCCAAGCCTTCAAGGTCAATAAATGATTCAACTATATTAATATTAGAAAAAAAAGCATGAATCATCAGCGAAAACCTACAATTTTTTCATCCCAAATAACATTTCCTTGTTAATTAAATTCTTGTAATCGCAAATGTTGAATCATAGGGAAAGCTCCATCAACTAAACAAAATGGGATGCATGCTATGTCATGGAAATAATAGAGATTGGTTTCGTTTTCTACATCACCAATTTATCATGCCAAATCAACCAAGTATTCAACATGTTTTCAATATTCAATAGCAATTGATTTTGCAATATCCCAACCTCCTTTCTCTACTAGCTTCCTCAATGTAATGTTTCTATATTAATGATATGTATCAAGAAATACCAACTAAAATTCATATTGTTTTACGATGTTATAGGCCCTCTTGAACATAGTCATCTCCATACATTGTTGCACTAAAGAGGGTATCATGTTCTTCCCCATGTACACTACCCATTCTTCTACTACATCAAATTGATTATCAGAAATCATAACAACCGAATTCATGGGGGCTAGAGTGTTTATTATACATTATTTTCGTCATCCCTATGACCATTAATGATGTAAACCTATATGTTGCCTTCAGAGGGGTCAGTGGCCTGAGTTCTTGAAGAAAGAAGAGAGAAGAACTTTTCCTGAGAAAAGAAGTTTCATTCTCCTTTGTAAAAACCCTATTAAAGAGGATGTTCGCAGGTTGCTATATAGGTAGGGTGCAATAATGTCTGATTCTCGTAGGCTACACCATAGCTGGGTTGTGAGAGGTTCGCAGGTTGCTCTATAAGCAGGGTGTGAGAATGCTCATACGTGAGAAAAACGAGCATCTTCTAGATGCTTCTAGAAGGAAAAACTTCCATGGTCAGGTGGCATCCGAATGGTTTGGATCTTACTCACTTTCATGATTTAGTGGGATCATCCTAACCTCCTCACCTTATCCTCTTCAGCTTATAAAAGGAGACAAGCTCTCATGGAGAGAGTTAGTTTTTTTTGACTTGGGATTGTTAGCTTGGTTAGAGTGGCTTTGAGATTTTCTTTGTCAAGATAGATTGTGAGTAGCTATCAAATCCATGGTCTCAAAATCCTTGGAGCAAGAAGTGTGTGGGGAACGAAGGATAGTTGGAAGGGACCTTACAACATCAAGGCCATGGTTGTAATCTTTGTTTCACCTTTAATATGATACAGTAATACGATTCTTTCCTATAAATCTTGTTGTGTTTTATTGTATGATTCCTTGATCACATACATAGGTTTATATTGAGTTTATTATATTACTACCACTTTGGTTAGTTGCGTTCTTTTGCAGGTTCATCATTGTATGAGAATTGGAATGAAGCTAGGATGGCGATAGCGAGAGGAAGCGACGTTTAAACGATATGTCACCTATCCCTCTTTAGTTAGTAAATTCAATATTTAAAACTTAAGGAAAGCATCATGTTCTAGTGTGTTTTGTTCTAGATCTAGGTGGATCTAGGGAGATCAGTTAGTGTCTGCACCTACCATTTTATCCGATAACAAAATTGGTGACCATACTGGGGAATGGATTGTTTCCTAGTTAGTCTAGTTTCCCTTGCTTTGATTCCTTGTTTTCTGGTCTTTAAGTCTGTGGGAGATCCATCCAGACTCTCTGGATCTGAAAGTTCACTCAAAAATTTTGTCCCCTTTGCAATTTTTTCTTGGTTACAAACCTTCTCGCACTATACCTCTCTGTGGCCTGCGATAACCATTGATGTTTGCACCCTACTGTTCAGTTCAGTGTGACCTTCTCACACCATGCCTGTATCTAGACTGCGAGAATCCCTAATTCTCTCACTGTACCCCACTACTAGGCTGCGAAATCATTTGTAAAAGTTTTGGATTAGGTCTTCCTGTCTTTTTGATGCCCAGTTTTTCTTTGATCAGCTAGATTGAACTTTTGGAGACTACATTGATATGTTTACAGTCTGCTTGACATTCTTTGAGTTGCTTTTAGCCATATTTGCTTTGTTTGGTTTTGAAGGATTAGTCTCTTGCTTTGAGTGTCTTTCAATTACAAAGCGTGTGTTTTCTTTAGAATTGTTTAGGGAAAGATCGGATTTCTTCTGAATAGTTCGCTTTAAAAGAAAACTTTTAGTTTGGGTTTCTTTGTTTTAACAAAGTTCATTATTGCTTTTAGTGAAATTTTTGAAACAAAAAGATTTAATTTCTTGCTTTATATTAGATTGGGGGCATCCTTGCATTTGAAGTAGCGAAATTGCATGATTCTTGGCATTTTTTGGTCTTAAATTCTTGGGGGGGCCATGAATCGTGCATTGGTGTACAATACCTTTTTCTCATTTCTTGAGAATCTTGATATTGATGAGTTTAAGATTTTGGGACATTGTGCATATAGGAATGATAAATGTTTTCTCCTTCTCGTAGCATAGCTTTCATCGAAATGAAAATATTTCATCTTCATCTCTTTGCATAACTTTCGAGTCGGTCAAAACACCATATTGTTCATGCCATTTTCCTATTGAGTAACAACAGCCATAAAATAAAGTGCTTATAAGAATGGATTAGACATTTTTTATACTTTCTAGTAGCAAACCTACATTAGATTAGTTATAGGGCTTTGGAATAAGTGTGAAAGATAACTTTCCAAAGTTGAAAACAAACATATAATCTTGAGTTAGGGAGCAATTAAATCCACTTATTACATTTTGTCCTGGGAAGCCCTTCTAACACAAGGGTCAATCACGAGGTCGCATTGAGACTGACAGAGTTACTCACCGTGCTTTGTTGGTCTTGGTGTAGAGGTTGTGTGTATTATGGGGGTATCTTGAGAGGTATACCCACAATGATGAGTGGAAGCCTTTCAAGTTGATTTTGGGCTAGATACCCTGCCCTTGCATGTGGATCAGACTGTTGATTGTTTCCCTAGGCATCATTGTAGTGATTGGTAACCTTAGTGGCCTATCTCTTTAGGGTCTTTACACAAGGCGACTGTGGAGGGGCAAGTCTTCACGGTACCTAGAATCGACGTTGGCCAAACTCACTCGGGCTCCTTGGAGGGTATACCCACGATTATGTGTGGGAGCTTGCACCAGGGTGTAAGTCTGTTAAGCAGGTCATCAATGTAAATTTTCCACCCGCTCTATCTCAACCCCTTCTTACTTTGTTCCCGCGATGTTGGATTTCATCACCAACTAGTGTGCTCATTGTGAGAAGGTTTTGTTTGTTTTCTTGCTTCCTAGATTTTTAACATGTGTTGTTCGTTTTCCCTAGCAAACTCTAGGTTGGATTTGTTTTATGTGGAGACAATTCCCGAAATGACCAATGAAGGAACCACTGCTCTAGGGGAACCTTTTGTTTTTCCTTCTTATGGAAACATTGGTCCTCCTCACATCGCTACTTTGAGCCTTCTAGGTCTCATGATTGGATTGTCGGTGTGGTTTTTTTCCACTCAGGTAATCCCGAATGCAGTAAGTGCTCCGGTCGTAAGCACTTCCCCCCAAGAACATCAACATCATGTTGATCCTTCGCCATCTTCACCAATAAGGTCTTCTTCACCTTCTTCACTTGCAAGGTCTTCTTCCATTTCATCTTCTTTGTCGAGTGAAAGCCCCAAAGCTAGTAACTCAGTGGATAAGAAGAAGAAGAAAAGGAAGAATAAGAAGAAGAAAAATAAGCAAGGATCCACACTCCCAACCACTGCCAGACGTGTTGGAAAGAAACCAGTTACTGTTGATCATGCTGGGAGTGTTGATGATGCCAAGGAAACCCAAACAACCCGTAAACCCAAGTACCCTTGTAGGCTTTGTAAGGGTAGCCATCTTCCTAAGGATTTCCCTGGTCTATCCAAGGTTATAGAAGCATGGTCTACACATCCTCACCAACCCATGTCATTAGCCTCTGAACAACATGTTGATGACTTCCCGTCGACTAGTCACGATATAGTTGGGAAGAAGAAAAGTAGAGCCAAGTTCCCATGTATGTTATGCAAAGGGCATCATCTAACTCATTTTTGCCCTTGTATGGACAAAGCCTCGAAATTACTAGAAGAAATGATTGTTTCACAGCCTCAACTTCCAGATGCTTATCACAAGCTTTCTCTCAACCCACCTGTAGTTGATGGAATGATCAATCTGGTTCCCTTGTCGGTCAGTCCGGTTGATCAAGTGGTCAATATAGTCACATCCTTAATTGAACCAGTTGACAAAGTGGTCGATCCGATCCCATCCTTGGTTGATCCCACTCTCCCTTTAGAGAGTGTTAACAAAGTGGTTGATCTGATCCCATCCTCGGTCGATCCCACTCTCCCGTTAGAGAGTGAAACCCAAGCGGTCGATCTGTTTCCACCTGTCAACCCCATTCTCCCCTTAGAGAATGAAACCCAAGTGGTTGATCTAATCTCTCTATAGGTCGATCCTACTCTCCCGCTAGAGAGTAAACCCGATACTGCCCATGTTTTTCTTGTTGATACAGAATCTACCATGCCGGGGGTTATTCCTCCTTCTCCCGTGGAACCCCCTCCAAGTTATGAGGCCAACGATTTTGATTGGGGTGTGCTAACTGGACCTCGTCTTCCCTCTCACATTCCTTTCCAGATTATAGTACAGGTTTGTCGTTGAGACATTCCTTAGACACTGATAGATGAAGGTGCGTCCATTAGTATTTTGTCCTCTTTTGCTTGGAAAGCTTTGGGTTGTCCTCCACTTGCGCCAGTTACGCAGAATTTGTTAGCTTTTAACAGAAGAACCAGTCAACCTTTAGGGACCCTTCCTCAGTTTCCTATAACTTTGGGAGGGAAAACTATCTTTATTGATGTCGTGGTCGTCCAAGACCCCTTTGATTTTGCTTTACTCCTTGGGCGAGATTATGTCTATGCCATGAAAGCTATTGTGTCTACTCTTTTTCGTGTGATATCTTTCCCTCACGATGGATGGGTTGTGATGGTTGATCAACTTTCATTTGTTGACCCCGCTTGGATTTCCTATTTGAATGGTTCTTATATGCAGACGGTATCGCCCCCACCACAGGTCAATTATGTGGCGTTGTTGCCCATGGCTTCAACTTCTGATGACTTAGATCTAGTAGTTGACATGGTGATCTCTTCGATAGGCTTGTTAGAGCCTGATCTCTTTACTCCTATCACAACCCTTGACATTGTGTCCTTCCAGAGTATGTTTCTTCCTTCCAGTGAAGACCTCTTGGAAGCCATGACCAAGTTTTGTCCCTTGACATGGTGTCCTTCTGGAGCATTGTCCTCTTGGAATCCATGATCAAGAAGACATTGAGGATAGTTTTTGCGTCTCTGAAGCAACCTCGTAATGAAACAAAGGTATTAGAGCATGGTTTTTTTATTTCAAGCTCGTTAAAAAATGAAACCACTTACGAGGATATTTTTTTTTTTTTGTCTCTGTGGCAACCTCGTTAAAAAATGAAATAGAGGTTACGAGCATAGTTCTTGTTTCTATGTCAAGCTCGTTAAAAAATGAAATAGTTTTCCCCCTCTCTGTTTGAGTCAAGTCCTTCGTCTAGTATTTGAAGCTTCATTTCCTCCACCTTTGTCGTTGGATGAAACGAAGCTTGGGGGGCAATACTTCCAGCCTCTGGACTTCATGTTGAAGTAGAGCCACTAGTTTCTTAAGCTGGGGGCTAAGTACCAACCATCCATGTGCTATGCGTTGGGAAGTCCAAGCATAGTTTTCTATGGTTCAAGCTTGTGTAAAAATGAAACCACTTACCTCAAGCATAGTTTCCTCTAGTTCAATCTTGTGTAAAAATGAAACCAGGTCCAAGCATAGTTTCCTCTGGTTCAATCTTGTGTAAAAATGAAACCAAGTCCAAGCATAGTTTTATTTTGTTTTAAATCTTGCGTAAAAATGAAAACAATCTTGAGCTTAGTCTTTGTTCTTTCTCATGCTCGTTAATACATGAGAATAAGTTACTGAGCTTAGTATTTGTTATTTCTCATGCTCGTAAATCGATGAGAATGTAACTGAGTATACTTTTATCACTTTTTCGGACTCGTAAAGGTTATACAAAAAAGGAACCCACTGGAGTTCCCTTTAAGCTCTTTTCAGACTCTCTAAACATGAAAAGATTGCCGAGTGACCTTGTTCTTTTCAAGATCGTTAAAGTATTTGAAGAAAACGTATGTTGAGCGATAGTTTATCTCTTTTTCGGTCTCATCAGAATATGTTACAAAAAAGGAACTGAGAGAGTTCTCTTTAAGTGTTTTTTCAGACTCTCTAAACATGAAAAACCCATGAGTTTTCTTTCTTTGGACTCGTTAAACAAACATAGAAAGGCCCATATGGGACTGAACCACTCCTTCTTAGGGTTTTTTAAACATACTCTGAGGGACTCATCCGAAGGATGAGCTTAAATCAACAAGCATATGTTATCCTCCTCAAGCTTGTGTAAAAATAAAGAGGTACTCGCCAGAAATGGTGGGGGAAAATTTGGGAAAGAAATGTGTCTAAACCTGTATTTCGTGGAAGAGTCGCTTTTGAATATGACACCCTTTCACTCGCCTTGTGTTTAGGTTGGAAAATCTGTTCGTCTCTTGATCATACTCCTTATAATATTACAAATTGGTTTATGATCCCTGTTGTTGAGTTAGTGTTTCCAAGACAATTGTCATGTCGTCAATATGTTCAAAAAATAAGTTCAACCCAGAAATCCTTCTATTGCGTCAACCATTTCTGCAATCCTTAAGCCTTCTATTGCATTGACCATCCCTGAGTCAGTCCTGAATCACTTGTTACTCTGATCTACATCAAATCTTGTTACTTGTTCGTGTCATTGATGGGGGATACATTAAGGCCCTCCTCTGATGAGTCTTTTCCTTTCAACTTCAACTCATTATCTAGGAATTAGACTTAGAAACCAATCGGTACCTTGGAACTTGCATGCCTCAATGGCAGGTTTCCTCGCTTTCGACAATGGGTTTTCATTATTGACCCCTGATCTAGAGATTCTGCCAAGTGTTCGACTTCAAATCATTAACTCACATTCGTTGGATTGTACTAGGGTACCTTGGGAGTCATTGACATTAATAGTGATTTCTCTCGCACTTGTTGATGGTTCTCATCATTGACCAGTAATCAAGTGGTTTCTACCATGTTTGACTTCAACACATATATTCACATGGTTAGATTTGTACTATAGACTGGTGGAGATGAAGACCCTGAATCTTTTCTAACAGATTCAAGTTGCGTTGGAGTATATTCAGTTTGTATTGCTGCATAGATCCACATTGTATGTCTGGTGACTATGTTCAAATTTGAGTCTTTAACACATATATCCACAGTGTAGTTTTGGTGGCTATGCTCAGATTTGAGTCATATTGGCATGGATCCACAGTGTAGGTTTAGTGGCCATGACCTGTCTTACTTGACATGGATCTTCGCATGTCGGCATTTATGCTCTGAGTCATTTGTATTCTAAGTATGGGAGTGCCTACCTCAGTGATGATATATTATTGTACTATATTTCCTTGTTTGTTGGCGGATTTTCGACCGACTGTTCCTTGTTCCCTACACACACCCGACAAAGTATTTCAGCTATCATTCTGTTCTAACTTCATACTTTGGGAGGCTCTCTATTACACATTATTTTCGTCATGCCTATGACTGTTAATGATGTAAACCTATCTGTTGTCTTCAGAGGGGTCAGTGGCTTGAGTTCTTGAAGAAAGAAGAGAGAACAACTTTTCTTGAGAAAAGAAGTTGCATTCTCCTTTGTAAAAACCCTATTAAAGAGGATGTTCGCAGGTTTCTATATAGGTAGGGTGCGAGAATGCCTGATTCTCGCAGGCTATACCATAGCTGGGTTGCGAGAGGTTAGCAGGTTTCTCTATAAGCAGGGTGCGATAATGATCATACGTGGGAAAAATGAGCATCTTCTTGATGCTTCTATAAAGAGAAACTTCCATGGTGAGGTGGAATCCAAATGGTTTGGATCTCACTCGCTTTCATGATTTAGTGGGATCATCCTAACCTCCTCGCCTTATCCTCTTCATCTTATAAAAGGAGAGGAGCTCTCATGGAGAGAGTTACAAGGATGATTTTAAGGATGGAAATTTATTTTAAAATGTAGAAACCTTGGCGAATATTACTAATCGTTCATATGCCAACAATAAATGTTTGGTGATATTTTTGTAAAAATATTAAAATTTCTAAGGATTTTATATAGTTTGTATAAAATTTTAGTGATTTTTAAGTTAAAATAATTTTATCCTATAGAAATTGGGCGAATCATTTTTAGAATAGAGAATCTTTTTTGGGGAAAAACCATGGAAAATTAGCCCATGAGCGAAATTTAGCCCCTAAAATCATCTCTAGAGAGTTAGTTTTTTTTGGCTTGGGATTGTTAGTTTGGTTAGAGTGGCTTTGAGATTTGCTTTGTCAAGATAGATTGTGAGTAGCTATCAGATCCATGGTCTCAAAATCCTTGGAGCAAGAAGTGTGCGGGGAATGAAGGACAGTTGGAAGGGACCTTACGAAATCAAGTCCATGGTTGTAATCTCTCTTTCACCTTTAATATGATAGAGTAATACGATTCTTTCCTATAAAGCTTGTTGTGTTTTATTGTATGATTCCGTGATCACATACATAGGTTTATATTGAGTTTATGCTATTACTATCACTTTGGTTGGTTGTGTTATTTTGCAGGTTCATCATTGTATGAGCATTGGAACGAAGCTAGGATGGCGATAGCGAGAGGAAGCAACGTTTAAACGGTATGTCACCTATCCCTCTTTAGTCAGTAAATTCAATATTTAAAACTTAAGGAAAGCATCATGTTCTGGTGTGTTTTGTTCTAGATCTAGGTGGATCTAGGGAGATTAGTTAGTGTTCGCACCTACCGATCTATCCAATAACAGTGTTGAAGATAAAATTTCTTTAAGAGAGCCATAGCACTAGTATACATATGTGATTTGATCAATCTTAGAATGAATAGTTCTATGCATACCTTCTTTTTCCATATTTTCTCTTCCTCATCTAACACAAGCATGTTCACAATTTACCCCAAATCCCTCAATTGAATTCCAAAAAATGTGACCAATTTAATGAGGATGTGCTCCCCTAAATAATTTTTTCCCATAATTAAATTTAGGAAAACCCTAGATTCCATCAGTCGTGCTTCAACAACATTAGCAAAAGACTTTTTATTTTTGTCCAAATAGGTAAGAGTTAAAGTTAACAAGTGGTCGAGGGATTCATTGTTGTGAGTATCAATAAGACTCAAGATACTGACATAATATACAACATAAGTAGTATGGCCAAGTGGTGGGGAAATAGCCAAATAAATTATAACTTGTTGATGAAGATCCTGGAACTTTATAACCGCTTTTCCATTTCTTGGAACATAAGAGTCCTTTAGTATTTGCACAAATAATAGTTGTGAAGGCCAAGATAAATCTGAGAATGTATGGATAGTGATAGATGAATTGTGTTTTTGCAAAGGATCGTGACTCCTCTCCATGTAACCCTGATTCTTTTTCTTGCAATAAACAACAACAAGATCAAGCAATTGCTTATTAATATGGGGATATATGAAGGAGATATTATTCCATAGGTGTAGATGGAAGCATGGGTCTAAAAAAATCACACAATATTCTTCGTAGACTTTCTTTAGTTTTCTACTCATGTGGGATATCAAATGTTGGACCTCCTTGCAAGTAAATAAGGTACGTATATGGTGTTTTTTGTTCCCAACACCGACAACTTCCCTTGCAGAAATATATATTACATAGCCTATATGAGACATGTAAATTTTATGATTCTTCTTCACATGGATAACGACTTCTAGAATTTCTTACGATTCTAGTCTCACAACGTTATTTTTATGCTCAATGTAGGGGTAGGATTTGGCCATGTTTATTTCTAGTCTAGTCCCAGGGAATAAATGGCATACCCATGTTGTCTTGTCTTCTTATGCAAAATCACATATGTGTATGTGTTTTCTAGGACATATTAACTAATGCTATCACATCCGATGCTCTTCTTGGTCCCATGTGAAAGGAAAAAATTTGCATCTACATCATCATCATTATGATTCTCCAATGCAACTGCTTTAATACCATGTTGATCAATTCGGTTGATTCTCATGGCCTTCAATTCACTTCTCTTAATTTGATTTTGTTTAAGAGTCATATATCCATTCTGTGGTTGCAAATCGACATTGTGGAGCACTATTGCAATTTTACTAGTTACACATCTACCTCTACCGACTAATATATTAATATGATCATGGAGATTACTCCGCTTTTTGACGAAATTTCTACAATATGCTTCTCTTGACATATTATAGTTCTAGTTGATCTAAAGGGGCAGAATATTAGAGTTGTGATTGTCGGTACCCTTACATGGACTTAGGATTGGAATGAACTTCCCATCATAATGACACATTTTAGGAGTCCTTCTTAACTCCTCTTCACATAAATCAACTTCATCATTTTTGTTATTGTGTTCATCAACATCTTCATTGGGAAACTCCCCATGTGAATTTTGATGGTTTAAAACTTCCTGCATTTCTTTAAATATTACCTTAATTTCCATAATATCATGTTTAATTCCTTTGACGATTAATTTGGAAAACATATTAGTAGGCAAAAATCTCTAATACCAATTTGGAGCAAACCCAAATAAATAAATAAATATTTTATTATTCATTGACATATTCTCGAAATACAATGGACATGTATAAATACACATAAGGTTTGATTAGTCATGTCCTTTAGGAAAAGATATCGCTATCATGATTCATGAATATGACATTCTAAAATAGAAAATGACATAAATGATTATATATTATTTAATAAGGGTAATATGATTCACATATATTACAAATTAAGTATTTACTACCTATAGAATTCCTTGGGAAGAGTGTTTTGCGTAGTGGTATTTATTCTTGTATTATACACAACCCAATCAACCTATTGATCATTAGAATGGGAGATATGTGTGGCTCCCTCTAAATCGATGAGTATTACTCATTTGTAGATCTCCTCAAGCATATAGGCATTGGTGTTAGATGCATTTATAGGCATGGGGGGTTTATGAATGTGTAATACAGGGACAAAGAATTACTTGGGAAGAGTGTTTTACATAGTGGTATTTATTCTTGTATTATACACAACCCAATCAACCATTTATGGATCATTGGAATGGGAGATATGTGGGGCTCCCTCTAAATCGATGAGTATTAGTCATTTGTAGATTTCCTCAAGCATATAGACATTGGTGTTAGTTGCAGTTATAGGCATGGGGGGTTATGAATGAGTAATATAGGGACAAAGCATTGCATGGGCACTTGCACTTGATTATTTTCTAGAAGCATTGATCTTGGAAATGCCAACAAAGCCCAAGATCGAATTTTTTTTTGAGACAAAACCACTAACAATAAAGAGGCTTTAACTCATATTCATGATTGTAATCACGTAGTTTGTTTTAGAATTTAAAAATAGAGTGCATTGAGATCTAGACATAGCATTGAACCCAAAAAAAATAGAGAAGCAAATTCATTCCACAATAGGCATATGTGTTGATGAAACGAACATACCATAGGCCCACTGTTTATGGATCATAAGAAAACAATATCGTGAACAACATAGCATGAAAAGAGAAAATAAATTGCAACATATGACTCTGGAACAAAGGGGAGAACAAAGAAGAAAAAATACCAAACCCAAAAAGGTGCATGGGAAAAAATGTAGATATAAAACCATGGAATATTGATCAAGGGAGATTTTGGGTATCAGAAAGTATTACTTGATTGGATATGTTAAACGTGCCTATGAAATTTAGTATCTTCTTGAGAAGATCCCTTTAATTATTTTTGCATGAAATGTTGTTGCATTATTTAACATATCTACATCAACAATGAACTTTTTTCTTCATATAAAAAAGAGGCACACAACCAATTTACAAGGGTTACATTTGATTATCTTACAAGAAGAGATAAGAAATCTTAAGTTCATTATTTATGTGCATTGATTTCAGTTTGGTGTTATTATTATTATTATTATTATTATTATGATAATGGTTAACATCCATTGAGACAAAATTGGTCCATCATACCTTCAGAAAGGTAAGAGATTACTTGGATTTCTTTAAATTGTTATTTTGATGCTCGAAAAACATTAGGAGAAGTGTTCCAAGATCACTAGAGTTTTGATGACTTAGTAGGTTAGGAAGGTTGGTATTGTGACAAATATTTCGAAATTGAGATCTAATTTGGGTATGCACAAGGAACTCTAGGAGAAAGTGCTTTTCATATTCAACCCTCTTGGTGTCACAAAGGTGACAAATTGATGCAGGAGCATCGTAAGTAGCCAACCAAGCAAGCGTAAAGGTGGGAGACAGTTGGAAAAGCACCAGCGCACATTTTGAAGTGTTTTGAAGATTAATGAATGGAAATTAATGTAATAGCTAAGGGAAGTGTACTTACATTTATGTCTAGGATATGTGAACAGATCTAGAGTGATTGCTCTCATCTGTCGAATGTAATAGAAATTTAAGTTTGTTTAATGCAAGTAGGTAGATATGAATGTTAGATTAGATAGTATCATTGTATCATTGGAAGATTATTCTTATTCAAATTTCATAAGCTGGAGAGCCGAAGCAGAGAGGTGTAGAGAAGAACCCATGTACATGAATGCTTGAGTTAATATGTGAAGCTTTGATTCAATTTTCATGGTGTTATGACACTTACTGTTTACATTAGTTGAATGGTATGTTTACAGCCGTTTTGTTTTCTCTGTTATGCTTTTATTTCAATGTTGTGTTATGTGTATGATTCCATGTTGGATGTATGAAGTCTGAGAGAGGAGAAGAATGAGTTCCAATTGTTTCTCTACCTGAGAATTCCTGCAAGGAGTCCAGTGAACGTCTGCAAGGTGTGCGTTGATGAGGGTCTGAGTTTTATCTCAGAAAGATTAGGAGAGATACTGTTGTTCTCATACCAGTAGAAGTGCAGGTGAAGCACAGAGCCGTGAAAGGTGTGCACAGGCTGGTTGAAACTTTAGAACTTATCGACTAAGGGAAATTTGAAGGACTACTGTTGCAAAGAGTGCATAGGGTCAAAAACTCAAATAACTAGAGGTTATTTGAAAGTTTGTCGCAAGGAGTGCATGCAGGGATCCTTTTGGAAGCTTGTGTTTACAAGTGAAAGATCAGGAGGGATTTAACCTTTGAAGTGATCAAAGGGAGAGGAAGGTCGAAATTGTCGCACATGAGTCATTGAGGAGTGAATCGGATGGTCAAAATTCTCCGTGGAGAACTCGTGAAATTGTGAGGACTGTAGGATCCAGAGGATATGTAAGGTGGTTAGGAGTTGGACGAACCCACCACCCTGATATCAAGAGTCAACGTGGACTATTGATCGTGGTCAATTCGAGCCGTCAAATCATTTTGGGAATTCGGAGTTCATAAGTTTGCAGTGCAGGCCAAAATCCTTGGTCACTCTAACTCCCGAATCATGAAAGGGATTATCAAGTGTGAAATCGAACGGTGGGAACACTTCGTGGAGAAGTGTCGAAGACCCGAGAGCCATCGGATCTTGCAAGGAAGTAAGGTGGTTAAGGCGAGTACCTGTTCAATCACCCATAAGCTCAGGAGAGACAGGGGTCGTTGGATCCAATCCAACGATAATCGTCAGATCCTGAACGAATTCGCATTTCGGGAATTCGGGGATTGGTGCGAGAAGTGATTTGGGGGTCAAGAGTCATGGACTCCTGGTTTGCAAAATCCTGAAAAGATCTGACAAGTTAGATTAAGGGAGACTCACAACCATTGATCTAGTAAAAGGTGAATTTTCAGATTTCGGGAATCATAGGGGCATAGGAACGACTGTTGGTTGTTTGCTCGAGTCCCGAAAGCCGAAATTATTGGGTAACAGGTGGCATGTGCTCGTCACATTGGAAGAGTCAACCTTCATTGACATTTCGTGTTTCGACATTTTCAAGAGTTGTGGCATTACATCGAGAACCTCCAAATAATGAAGCCCGAAATCTTTCGCAGCTTTAACAAAGGGTTTAAATTAACTCTTGGTGTGGTTTCGGAAAATATCTTGTGTTGATCTCGGCCCAAGGGCAGGGGGTCTGCGACAGTTGTGGTATCAAAGCCTAATTTTGTCTATATATTTCAAGCAGAGGGAGCTAGAAGGAAAAGGAGTAGTCTGATACACACCAGTTGTGGTATGAGAGTGCAAAACAAATTCTTTGTTTTCTGTAGCAGAGAGAAAGGAGAAATTTTACAGCCATGCCGCTGAGAAGAAGAGACAGGCAAATACTTGATCCAGCAGTGGAAAGGGAAATGCGTGAATTATGTGCTAGGCTTGATGCTATGGAGACAACACAAAGGAGCACAGCTGACGCTGGAGATATCAATGAAAATGAAGCTGTAAATGAAGAATTTGTAGTCGAAGATGCTGCAGAAGAACGCCTATTCAGGTTTGTTGCAAGGATAGGTGCTAGGGAAAAAATGGACCTTCCCATGTATGAGGGAAACTTGGATGTTGGAGAGCTTCTAGACTGGATTAGAGATCTAGACAAATACTTTGACTATGAGGATGTCGAGGAAGATAAGAAAGTCAAACATGTTGTTACTAGACTTAAAGGGCATGCAACATTGTGGTGGGATGAACTGCAGGCTGATAGACGCTTCAAAGGAAAGAAGAAAATAAAAAACTGGGATAGAATGGTTGCGAAGATGAAAGCCAAATTTATACCCAGGGATTATCAAATCACTTTGTTTCGGAGGATGAAGAATTTGAGACAAAATCTAATGTCAGTGAAAGAATACACTAAAGAATTCTACAGGTTAAACATTATAGCAGGTCATCGGGAGAGCGATGATGAAAATGTTTCCAGGTACATGAATGGTCTGCGATATGACATTCAAGATGAGATGAGCATGATGACCATTCGAAATGTGGAAGATGATTATCAGATGGCTCTGAAAGATGAAGAGCAGCTGAGCCGGAAGCAAGGTCAAATACGCTGAGGTAGAAGTCAAAGAAGAGGCAAGACAATTGCCCAGGACAGAACTCAGAAACCTAAAGAAGAGGGGAAGAAACCTCAAACTCAACTTGAGGGAGGATGAAACACACAGGGAAGGCAATATGCTGATAGAAATACTTTTCCTCGAGCCAGAGGAAGAGGAAGAGGTAGAGGAGGTGAAGTGAAATTCTTTGTCTGTGGAAAAGTGAGACATAAATCCTATGAGTGTCCAAATAGAAAAAACAATGGTGGTGAAACTCACATTTCTAAAGCTCAAGGACAGAATGTTGAGGCAGAGGACGCTGAGGGTGGAAGATCCTTAATGATGAGGAAAGTTCTCTTGAAACCGGAGAAGGAACAAGAGAACCCGGCCCAAAGAAATAGTCTATTTAGGACTGCCTGCAAAACTAAGGATAGAGTATGCAAGGTCATAGTGGACAGCGGTAGCACAGATAATCTTGTATCTACAGAGATGGTAGAAAAGCTGGAGCTGGAGACTGTTGCACATCCAAGCCCATACATAGTTTCTTGGTTGTAAAAAGGACATCAGGTAAATGTCACTAAACAATGTTTAGTTGAAATTAAAATAGGAGGATATAAAGATGAGATATTATGTGATGTCATTCCCATGGATGTTTTTCATCTATTGCTAGGTAGACCATGGAAATATGACAGAAATGTGGTTCATGATGGGAGAAAGAACATGTACACCCTGGAGAAAAATGGTAGGACTCACATGTTGTTGTCGATTAAGGATAAAGAGGTGAAAATAGAGATGAGCAAAATTGTACTTCTCATGAGTGGGAAGGAACTTCTTGATGAGATTAAGAAGAAGGAAGACACACAATTTATTGTGGTCAGGAAGCCCAAAATTGTTTTGACTAGTATGAGAATAGATGATTTACCAGAAGAAATCCAGGAGTTGCTGGGAGAGTTTGTTGATATAGTAGTGGACGAACTTCCTTGTTCGTTGCCACCCATCAGGAGTATAAATCATCATATTGATCTTATATTTGGAGCCAGTTTTCTGAACAAAGCAGCATATCAGTTGACGCCGTAGGAAAATGAAGAAGTTAAGAGACAGGTCCAAGACTTAATGGACAAAGGATTGATTCGGGAGAGCTTGAGTCCATGCATTGTTCCGACAATGCTCAGCCCAAGGAAAGACGGTGGCTGGAGAATGTGTACAGACTCAAGGGAAATCAATAAGATTACCATTAGATATAGGTTTCCATTGCCAAGGATGGATGACTTGATGGATTGCTTGAGTGGAGCAAAGTTTTTTTCAAAACTTGATTTGAAAAGTGGATATCATCATATTAGAATGAGAGAAAGTGATGAATGGAAGACAACGTTCAAAACAAATGAAGGATTGTATGAATGGCTTGTCATGCCATTTGGCTTAACGAATGCACCCAGTACTTTCATGAGGTTGATGAACGAAGTCCTGAAGGATTTCACTGGGAAATTCGTCATTGTATATCTTGATGATATATTAATTTTCAGCAAAACTGAAGAAGAGCACTTAAAACATCTAGTCGGAGTAATGAGGAGGTTACAGGAAGAGAAATTGCTGATCAATATGAAGAAATCATCATTTATGAGGACAAAACTCATTTATTTGGGTTTTGTTATCTCTACAAATGAATTGAAAATGGATCCAGAAAAGATAAATGCGATTAAGAATTGGCCATCGCCGAAGAGTGTGTTTGAAGTTTGAAGCTTCCATGGTTTGGCTAGCTTCTACAGGAAATTCATCCGAAAATTCAGTGGAATTAGTGCACCCATGATGGATACGGTGAAGAAATGACACAAATCTTTTCACTGGACAGGGGAAGCAGAGAAGAGATTCAATCTGCTGAAGAAGAAGATCACTGAGCAACCAATTATGGTTTTTCCAGATTTTAGCAAGACATTCCAGGTCAGGTGTGACGTGAGTGGATTTGCAATTGGATTGGTCTTGAGCTAGACAACAGGTCGATCGTGTATTTCAATGAAAAACTAAATGAAACGAAGATTAAGTACTCCATGTATGACAAAGAATTCTATGCAGTCATACAAGCACTGAAGAAATGGAGACATTATTTGGTTCCCAAGGAGTTTGTTTTGTATAGTGATAATCACTCTTTGCAATTCGTGACTCGATAGGAGAAGTTGAACCAAAAACATGCTAAATGGATTGAATACATGCATAATTTTACTTTTGTGATTAATCATATTTCTAGAACTGCTCACAAAGTTGTTGACGCTTTGAGCAAGAAATGTGTGCTTATGCAGGAATTCAGAATCAAGACTTTGGGTTTTGATAACCTCAAAGAAATGCACAGGGATGACCCAGATTTTAAAGAGGAATATGAGGCATCTAAGAAGCCAATTCTCAGGCATAGAAGCCAATGGACTGAATACATGATCCATGATGGATTATTGTTCAGGGGAAATCAGCTATGTATTCTGAAAGGCTCCATGAGGGAGAATTTGTTGAAGGAAAAACACAATGGAGGATTGTTCGGACACTTCAGTCATGATAAAATGTTCTCAAAGGTGAATGGCTCATATTTCTAGCTAGGGATGAGGACATATGTGAAGAAATTTGTGGACAGGTGCAGAATTTGTTAGCACACGAAAGGAAAAAGGTAGAACACAAGATTATATCAACCATTACCCATACCAAAAAGGTCATGGGACGTAGTGAGCATGGACTTCATATTAGGACTGCCAAGGATAGAAAGGGGATGTGATTCAATATTTGTGGTAGTCGACATATTTTCAAAGATGGCACATTTTATACCATGCCAAAAAACTAGTGACACCACTCATATTGCGAACCTATTTTTCAAGGAAGTCGTCAGACTTCACGACTTACCAAAGAGTATCATTTCTGATCGAGATACCAAGTTCGCGGGACATTTCTGGAGGACCTTATGGAAGAAGTTGGGGACAAGTTTGTCTTTTAGCTCAACATATCATCCTCAGACGAATGGACAGACAGAGGTCGTAAACATGAGCTTGGGAGATTTGTTAAGGAGTTTAGTGATTGAACACCACAATCAATGGGATCACATTCTGCCACAGGTAGAATTCACTTACAATGATTCACTTAATAGAAGCATAGGGCAGAGTCCATTCCAAATTGTATATGGAATGCAACCAAGGGGAGTTTCTGAATTGAAAGATGCAGAACAAGTTGAATTCAGAAGTGCTAGTGCAGAGGACTTTGCAGAAAGAATGAAGGAGCTTCACAGCCAAATTAAGGAGCGATTGCAATGTTCAAATCAAGAATACAAGCGTAGAGCAGATCAAGACAGGCGAGAACCTCAATTTGAAGTTGGTGATCTAATTCTTGCACATCTAAGGAAGGAGAGGTTACCAAGGGGAACGTATAACAAACTGAAGATGAAAAAGATTGGACTGTGCAAGGTCATAAGGAAATTTGGGGTAAACACATATGAGATTGAATTACCCGATGGGGTTGGAATCTCACCGATATTCAATATCTCCAATTTGTACCCTTACAAAGCTGAAGAAGCAGGAGAAGAGGAGGAACAAAAATAAATTCAATGGACAAAACAAATGCCTGTAGCTGAAAAGCCACAGATGGAAACCGTAATTGACAAAAGGATTAGCAAAAAGGCCAGGAGAAAAGAGTATTTTGAATACTTGGTCAAATGGAAAGGACATCCAGTTGAAGATGCCAGTTGGGAAGATGAAGCAACAATTCAAAAGCATGGACAAACTGTACAAGAGCTCATGAACAAGAGTTCATGAAAGATTTCAAGTGAGGGAGTATGATGCAGGAGCATCGTAAGAAGCCAGCCAAGCAAGCATAAAGGTGGGAGACGGCTGGAAAAGCACCAACACACATTTTGAAGTGTTTTGAAGATTAATGAATGGACATTAATGTAATAGCTAAGGGAAGCGTACTTACATTTATGTCTAGGAGATGTGAACAGATATGGAGCGATTTCTCTCATCTGTCGAATGTAACAAGCATTTAAGTTTTTTTAATGCAAGTAGGTAGATATGAATGTTATATTAGACAGTTTAGAGGCATAGGAGGGAAAACGGATGATATAAACCCTCACCCTTATATCATTGGAAGATTATTCTTATTCAGATTTCATAAGCTGGAGAGCTGAAGCAGAGAGATGTAGAGAAGAACCCATGTATAGGAATGCTTGAGTTAATATATGAAGCTTTGACTCAATTTTCATGGTGTTATGACACTTACTGTTTACATTAGTTGAATGGTATGTTTACAGTCATTTTGTTTTCTCTGTTATGCATTTATTTCAATGTTGTGTTATGTGTATGATTCCATGTTGGATGTATGAAGTCTAAGAGAGGAGAAGAATGAGTTTCAATTGTTCCTCTCCCTGAGAATTCTTGCAAGGAGTGCAGTGAACGTCCGCAAGGAGTGCAGTGAACGTCCACAAGGTGTGCATTGACGAGGGTCTAATTTTTATCTTAGAAAGCTCAGAAGAGATACCGTTGTTCTCATACCAGTAGAAGTGCAGGTGAAGCACAGAGCCGTGCAAGGTGTGCATAGGCTGGTTGAAATTTTAGAACTTATCGACTAAGGGAAAGTTGAAGGACTACTATTGCAAAGAGTGCACAGGGTCGAAGACTCAAATAACCAGAGGTTATTTGAAAGTTTTTCGCAAGGAGTGCGTGCAGGGATCCTTTTGGAAGCATGTGTTTACAAGTGAAATGTCGGGAGGGATTTAACCTTTGAAGTGATCAAAGGGAGAGGAAGGTCGAAATCATCGCACAAGAGTCATTGAGGAGTGAATCAGACGGTCATAATTCTTCGTGGAGAACTTGTGAAATCGCGAGGACTGTAGGATCCAGAGGAGTTGTAAGGTGGTTAGGAGTTGGACAAACCTACCACCCTGATATCAAGAGTCAATGTGGACTGTTGATCATGGTTAGTTCGAGCTGTCAGATCATTTTGGGAATTCAGAGTTCGTAAGTTTGGAGTGCAGGCCAAAATCCTTGGTCACTCTAACTCCCAAATCGCGAAAGGGATTATCAAGTGTGAAATCGAATGGCAGGAACACTTCATGGTGAAGTGCTGAAGACCCAAGAACCATCGGATTTTGCAAATAAGTAAGGGGGTTAAGGCGAGTACTTATTCAATCACCCATAAGCTCAAGAGAGATAGGGGTTGTTGGATCCAATCCAATGAGAGTCGTCGGATCCTGAACGAATTCACATTTCGGGAATTCGAGGATTAGCGCGACAAGTAATTTTGGGGTCGAGAGTCATGGACTCCTGGTTTGTGAAATCCCGAAAAGATCTGAGCCATTAGATTAAGGGATACTCACAACCATTGATCTAGTAAAAGGCGAATTTTCAGAGTTCCGGAATCATAGGGGTAGAGGAACGACTATTGGTTGTTCGCTCGAGTCTTGAAAGCTGGAATTAGTGGGTAACAGGTGGCATGTGCTCATCACATTGGAAGAGTCAACCTTCATTGAAATTTCACGTTTCGGCATTTTGAAGAGTGGTGGCATTGCATCGAGAACCTCCAACTCGTGAAGCCCGAAATCTTTTTCGGCTTAAACAAAGGGTTTAAATTAACTCTTGGTGTGGTTTCAGAAAAGATCATGCACTGATCTCGGCCCGAGGGCAGGGGGTCTGTGCCACAAATTCTTTCATGCCACAGTGTTTTGAGGATTGTTTAATTCCCAGTTTTAATATATAGCTCATGAGAATTAGTTCTTATTTTAGGAATATTGATTCTCTTCTTTACACTAGTCAAAACAGAGAGATACTTTTGATCTTCAAGATTAGGGTTAACAACCTCCCTATAATATCTTAATTTTTTTTTACCCTCTAATTCTTGATCGCACCATAGTTTCTCCTTAAATTTAGCTTGAACAATATTCTTAATATCATTGGTATTCCACATAATAACTTCTTCTTTTATTCCCCAATGATTCAGCCAAGATTGGCATCATTATGCCATTCCATCTTGAACTATTGGTGGTTTTGCCTAGAGTCTAAAGCAACTTTGGGGAGACTCTTGTCATCCAGGTTGTTTATCTTGTTCTTGTATATTAAGTGTATGTGTTTTTTGCTCTTGTATATTAAGTGTAAGTGTATGTGTTCTTGTTCTTGTTCTTGTATATTAAAGCAAACTCACATATGTATATTTGTTTTTTGGAATATATTTACTAATGCTATCACATCCAGTGCTCTTCTTGGTCCCATGTGAAAGGAAAATTTTTGCATCTACATCATCATCATTATGGTTCTCCAATGCAACCACTTTAATACCATGTTGATCAATTCAGTTCATTCTCATGGCCTTCAATTCAATTCTCTTAATTTGATTTTGTTTAAGAGTCATATATGCAATGTGTGGTTGTAGATCCACATTGTGGAGCACTATTGCAATTTTACTAGTTACACATCTACCTCTACCGACTAATATATTAATATGATCATGGAGATTACTCCACTTTTTGACGAAATTTCTACAATATGATTCTCTTGAGAAATTATAGCTCTAGTTGATCTAAAAGGGCAGAACATTAGAGTTGTGATTGTCAGTACCCTTGTATGGATTTAGGATTGGAATGAACTTCCCATCATAATGAGACATATTAGGAGTCCTTAACTCCTCTTCACATAAATCAACTTCATCCTTTTTGTTATTGTGTTCATCAACATCTTCATTGGGAAACTCCCCTTGTGAATTTTGATGGTTTAAAACTTCCTACATTTCTTTAAATATTACCTTAATTTCCATAATATCATGTTTAATTCCTTTGACAATTAATTTGGAAAACATATTAGTAGGCAAAAATCTCTAATACCAATTTGGAGCAAACCCAAATAAATAAATAAATATTTTATTATTCATTGACATATTCTCGAAATACAATGGACATGTATAAATACACATAAGGTTTGATTAGTCCTGTCCTTTAGGAAAAGGTATCACTATCATGATTCATGAATATAACATTCTAAAATAGAAAATGACATAAATGATTTTATATTATTTAATAAGGGTAATATGCTTTAGATATATTACAAATTAAGTATTTACTACCTATAGAATTCCTTGGGAAGAGTGTTTTACATAGTGGTATTTATTCTTGTATTATACACAACCCAATCAACCATTTATTGATCATTGGAATGGGAGATATGTGGGGCTCCCTTTAAATCAATGAGTATTACTTATTTGTAGATTTCCTCAAGCATATAGGCATTGGTGTTAGCTGCAGTTATAGGCATGGGGGGTTTATGAATGTGTAACACAGGGACAGAGCATTGCATGGGCACTTGCACTTGATTATTTTCTAGAAGCATTGGTCTTAGAAATGCCAACAAGTAGCCCAAGATCAAAAAAAGATTTGAGACAAAACCACTAACAAGAAAGAGGCTTGAACTCATCTTCATGATTGTAATCACGTAGTTTGTTCCATTGTTAGAATTTAAAAATAGAGTTCATTGAGATTTGGACATAGCGTTGAACCCAAAACCAAATAGAGAAGAAAATAAATTCCACAATAGGCATATGTGTTGATGAAACAAACATACCATAGGCCCACTGTTTACGGATCATAAGAAAATAATATTGTGAACATAGCATGAAAAGAGAAAATAAATTGCAACATATGACTCTGGAACAAAAGGAGAACAAAGAAGACAAAATACCAGACCCAAAAAAGTGCATGGGAAAAAACGTAGATATAAAACTATGGAATATTTATCTGGGGAGATTTTGGGTATCAAAAAGTATTACTTGATTGGATATGTTAAACGTGCCCATGAAATTTAGTATCTTCTTGAGAATATCCCCTTAATTATTTTTGCATGAAATGTTGTTGCAGTATTTAACATATCTACATCAACAATGAACTTTTTGCTTCATATAACAAAGAGGCACATGACCAATTTACAAGGGTTGCATTTGATTATCTTACAAGAGGAGATAAGAGTTCTTAAGTTCATTATTTATGTGCATTGATTTCAGTTTGGTGTTATTATTATTATGATGATGATGATGATTGTTAACATCCATTGAGACAAAATTGGTCTATCAGACCTTCAGAAAGGTAAGAGATTACTTGGATTTCTTTAAATTGTTATTTTGATGCTCGAAAAAACATTAGGAGAAGTGTTCCAAGATCACTAGATTTTTGATGACTAAGAAGGTTAGGAAGGTTGTTATTGTGACAAATATTTCGAAATTGAGATCTAATTTGGGTATACACAAGGAACTCTAGGAGAAAGTGCTTTTCATATTCAACCCTCTTGGCGTCACAAATGTGACAAATTCTTTCATGCCATGGTCTTTTGAGGATTGTTTAATTCCCAATTTCAATATATAGCTCATGAGAATTAGTTCTTATTTTAACAATATTGATTCTCTTCTTTACACTAGTCAAAATAGAGAGATACTTTTGATCTTCAAGATTAGAGTTAACGACCTCCCAACAATATCTTAATTATTTTTTACCCTCTAATTCTTGATCACACCATATGTTTTCCTTAAATTTAGCTTGAACAATATTCTTAATATCATTGGTATTCTACATAATAACTTCTTCTTTTATTCTCCAATGATTTAGCTAAGACTTGGCATCATTATGCCATCCCATCTTGCGTTGTTGGTGAATTTGGCTAGAGTCTAAAGCAATTTTGGGGAGCCTCTTGTCATCCATGTTGTTTATCTTATTCTTCTATATTAAGTACCTAATCATAATTGTACTCTCAATGGAGAAATATAGTTTTTTCTTTCTTCAAAAGCATTGACTTCTATAATGTTTGATAATATTCCATCTTTTATTGCATTGAATTTAGTGTTTTCTTCTTTGTTACAGGGTGTACACATGGAATCAAATATTGAACATAATCATGTCTCTTATACTATTGAACAATTAATCATAGGGTAATTACTATTGAACGATCATGTGAAGAGTAGAGAAACTTTTATTCGAATGTATCATTGACATGATGATCTTGTAATGTCGAAAAAAAAATATTAAAAAAAAAAATTTGAACATATCTATGACATGATTTTGTAATGGATGGGCCTAAATTATCAAACACAATCTGTCATTAAGGTTGAGGTTAGGAGGTCATTGCAATGAAGATTCTAAGCTTATGTTTATCCTCGGCAATATAGTTTTTCAGTGAACAAACGAAAGTTGGGTTTAATGAGAAATAAGACAATTGAAAAAAGATAATTTATGTAACCATGATCTAAGTATCAAAGGAACCATACAATGTGTTAAATGATATTTTCTTGCAAATAAATAAATTTAAAAATTATATTGGAGTAATATCTTTGATGGTTGAGGTTGATCAGTTCCAAAATTAAATTGATCATTTTTAATATAGGCACAAAATATAACTTTATTAGGTCTAATAATTAAGAACACGTGTTTCCTCCTAATATAAACTTTACTAGTCAAATTGTTGAATCTCATACACCAATTTCTTATCTAACTTGGTTGTAACCATAAAATTAAAACTATTATTATTTATATTTGATAATTATATATCTATCCTATCATACCAACAAACCGGCAATTTTGAGATACGGTGGATGACTCGTTGATGACTCCTCCTCCCACGAGATCCGAGAATTTCTGGCGGGTCCACCACAACAATATGACCAGAAAAGGAATGTACAAAGTCAATTGTATTTAGTATGGAAGAATGTTATGAGATATCTACTTGAATATGACGCGCATTAACTCACCGGAGTCGCTGGCGTAGACGGGATAGTCGTCTAAATGATTTGGGTGACATGATATGTTACTAGTTTACAAGTTTGACTCGAAGATCTAATGGATAACCATAATGATAACACACTTTATAGAGGGAATGTCAACGGGAATTAATAAAGTTTATGAAAAGAAGATAGTTATCGTTTTATTTTAATAATATTTAAAAATTTTAAATAAAAGAGAAGGTAATTAAAATTTTAATTATGTAAATATATTTATGGATTTTTTATTAAAATTTTGTGATTCAAATATTCTATAACAAATATTTTGATGTAAATTACACATATTAAAAATAATAATTAATTATTAAATAATTGTGTTTTAAATTTATTTAATTCAACCATTTCAAGTGAGTTAAACTTAGAATAGTAAATAGAATAAAAACATTAGAAAAAAAAAACTAGGGGAGGCAGGTGCGGGGTGCTTTATGACCCTAGAAGAAATTGAGAATTGGATTTTTATTGGAATATCAATATCACTACTAACAATAAGGTTGAAGCCTATGTTGTATTTCACGAGATTCAATTGGTAAAATAGAGACAAATTTCTAATCTAAACATAGTAGGGAATTCCAAAAATACTATTAGATATATTGTTTCTGGTTCATCTCCAAAGAATATAAGCTTAAAGGTGTTCGTTGATCGTATCAGACTCGCCTTATTGAATCTCAATGTCCAATTTTACCATGTGTATTGTCATAATAACTTAGAAGCAGATGTAATGGCCAATAGAGCCATAGGAAAAGCTCCTGGTCTTATGGGAGTTGATGGCATTGGTCATGTGGTTACTCCCCCATGACCATATGTCTTGGTTTTAGGTTGGGGTCTCAATAGACCACATGGCGAGTTTCTTTTCTCCATGTGGATGATGTATGCATGAGGCAAGGCATAGTCTTGTCATGCATTTAAAGACAAGATAGGTTATTATGTTACAAAGTGGGATAATCTCTCTGGATAGTGGGTGGAAGAAAAGCTCAGGGAAGGGAGTACAAGCTTGGTACTCATCTGTTACGAGTTCAATGGATCTCCTCTAGGTGGGTTGTGGAGACATTATTGCAGGTAAAGGCAATGAAAGGAAATTACAGTGATGGCCGATAAATCTGGGTAGTGTCGTCATCCTCCTTAAGGTTTTGAGTGGCTTGCTCGTGGGAAATTATCCACTCAAGGCAATTCATGTACACAACACTCAAATTGCTCATCTTAGGAACGATCTTCCATCAGTTAATGGCAAGGTGGAAGTATCAGGGGGAGCATTTTTTTATAATCTCATAGTGGATGGTTGAGAGGCTGATGGTTGGGAGGCTTGTCTAGAGAGCTCTGGTTTGGATTTGAATTTGTTTTTCAAAAGTTGTCTTGTGGATTCCTTTGTGGATCGCACAGTCTTTTCTTTGAATCTCGATTCTTGCACTCTCGTTCTTTCTTCTCCTATAAATTGTGGGGGAAGCAGTTCATCAGGCACGCTCCCTCTAGATGGCAAAGGATACCTTTGGGATTTCTATGAAGTCAGACTATAGAGGATTGTATTCTTATTTCACAGTCAACTTCCGACATATTTTCTTAGTCTTCTGGGAAATTGGGCCATTATGGATTCAAGGAACATTGAATTTTAGCAAGTCAAGGAAATGGTTAAGAATGAATTTGAGGAAAGACAGAGGCTAATTATGTGGATATGCTCCCTTAGTTCAACCATTATGTTTTCTCCGGATACCTTGGTTAAGAACAAAGTCTTGATAGGACAATTGGAGGATGAGGTGGATGCTCTGAGAAGTCATATTGAAGCATTACAATTCTAATTGGATTAGCGGGATGTGGACTAGGGGAATTATCTTCCAGGTAGGAGTATGGGTGGTGAAGCAGCATCGAAAGAGGCTCCAATTCCGTAATCAAACGTTCCTATGGAATCATTGGTGAACTGTGACCAGCTCGAAATGGAAAGCAATAAGCATGGAAATGTCAGTGAGATGAATCTCGATGTCACTCCTTCAGAATGTTTTGTTTAATTGTTTGTATTAATGGTATTTATTATTGAGTTTATAATGTTCAACATAAATGTTACTATTTGGTTAGGAAATAGTAGAAGGACATAGTTATGGTGGTTTGAAGATCTAGCTAAGTTGGAAATTTTTCATGCACTTAGACTCTTTTTGTACCATGTAATTTCGACCACATCTTTTTAATGAATAAAATCCACCAACTTAAAAGAAAAAAAACAAGCTACAAAATTAATTATCTTTTTTTATTTTTTCATAGGAAACAAACTTTTATTAAACTTAAAAAATTTAAAAACCTATTTTTTTTACAAATATACATTTTCTTTTTAAATGTAAACAAATAAAAATAAGAAAAAAAAAAACATATTTATTCCTTTTGGTTTGATTCATAACTTAGAAATAAGAAATGACCACTTAATTTCCTAGGAGCTAATCCATTTAGCACCAAATTGTCATTAGTATATTATGTGATTTAAGCATATTGAAAATCACATTTAAAAAGGGAATAAATAAATAATATATGACAAATTAGTAAATGACCTAAAGGAAAGGTATCAAGATTTTGTTGAGTGTCTTTTTTTTTTTGAATGTGTGGCATTGCCTTGTTTCTATTGTAGGTGTTTGATCAAATTGTATTTATTTGTAACCAAATAATGTTTTTTCATTTAAAGGCTATCTATAATTATACTATGTGTTATAATTTTTATCACTTCTATTAAGTTTGCTAACATCTAGACTCAAATCTAATTGTGGTATTAAAATATCTCAATAATACTTAATACTTAACCAAATTTATTCTCACACTTAAACAAAACATTGCAAGGAACAATAACATCCAACATATAAAGAAGACAAAACACAAGATGTTAAGGTGGCACCCAAGGTGGGTGCCTAAATTTTATTGAAGAATGTTACAACAACATGAGTACATAAGGGAGTTTGGCGATTGCATATGACTCATTTTACAACAATACAAATAAACTAAGGAACACCTATCTACAAAGTAGTCTAAGTCACCCTTTCCTTAGTGCCACCCAAGTTGCACCAACCAACCCCTGAAGCACCCACAAGTCTACCACTTGCAAATCCTATTCTTCAATACGACACTTCAAACAATTATTCCATTACCTAGACATTGTTAATCCTTCTATCCATGATTTGTGCAAGTTTCCTTACAAACTAATCCAATAGCACTAAACTTTCCAGGTTGCACCACCCAAGTTTAGTAAACCCCAATATTTTGAGAACTCTCTCTTGACTTCCACTACCAAGGTTGAATGCCAATATCAAAATCTCACTTGAAGGACTCATTCCCATCACTGGATGAATGAATAACAATCCACATAGCCTCCTCTTTAAATATGACTAGTGTACAACCATTTTTCCCCTCATTGGGGTGTCGTTCCACCAACTCCAAGATAATGTGGACCTGTGGCCCTTATGATGCCCACTTCACTATTGGGTAGTTACAACCAGTTTATCTAATGTTTCTCAAGGTGCCCTTAATCAACTCCTTTCCCTTCAATGGTCATGTCAATCTAACCATTTTCTATGGGTCATGCCTAAAACCCTCAAACCATGCACAGTTTCTTAGCCTGATTTGTGGGTTGCACCTGGAAATTAACCCCCAAGGTATCCCAAATTAACATGGTCTCCATGGATCCTTCTAGCCATGAACTAAGGAATGTCCAAACCCTTGGTTCTACATTCTCCCCAAAATGTGTCAACCATCCAAGTCTTCCAAGATGTATCCATACTTGTGTAACCATTATATAAAGGTTTCCTCATGACAAGCTCCACTCCTTGTCAAGTCTGGCAACTCTAATCTATGTGAAATTCTTCACTAATTCATTCAATTCTTAGACTCACCTCACTTTTTGATGCAGGAGCATAGGCTCAGGGAAAACGAGTTCATTCATGACTTGATCAAGGTCAAGAAAATCAAAGAAGACCTAGAGTCTCACATAAATGTAATTTCTTTATTTTCATTAAAGAGTTGAAAAATGGACAAGGATTCTAGATCCTTTCCACTTGTAAAAGATAAGATAGGGTTTGTTAATGGTTAGTGAGTCACTGATGACTCGTAGGGGTCAGTTGAGGTTATGAAGGACTCTGTTCCTTAATCATAGGATCTGAAAACAGATTTTCCATTGTAAATAAATACAAGTTATGAGTATTGTGTTAAGCAGCTAGGTTCTCTTAGAAGTTTAGCTCACAGAGTTCTAAGAGCTCGAAGAGGAGGAAGCTTGAATGTAGATCAAGAAGGGAAAGCTCGAAATCTAATTCCAGGAGCATGTGCAGAGATACATATCTGTTTTGTAAACTATCTATGGGCGAATTTGAGTTTGTAAAGAAAGTTTTATTACTCTGTTGAATGCCATTTTAGTATTGCAGTAATATTAAATGTGTGAATTGTTTCCAGATTATATTCGGTCATGGTTTGAATGAGATCTGAATGCAAAGGATGATCAATCCTTTATTTTT
>ML801535.1:21105-31446 GCA_009831015.1 Picea engelmannii | reverse complement strand
ATGATGCTATGATATTTGAATAAAACTAATGATGGAATTTGTATCCAGGAAACATGATTATACAATGACAATATTGTTTCTTATGGTATCCATCCATATGAAGACAATTGATGATGGAGAAAATGTTGACCAATAAAATTAGTGAAGGGAGCCGACGATCTTCTACAAATGTAAAAGATTAGGTAGTATCAAGTAAATTGATAACAACCATGCAGGTATGCATTTGGAGTTGTTATAACGTATAAATGTTGACGTGAATGAAGGTAAGAATTCCCTCATTCTAATATCAACACTTGAATTCATGAAAAGGTAGGAGGCCTTGAGTATGAAAATATTATTTGTTGCTCGAATGCATTTATGGGAAATTTAATTGCATATTTTGTTATGTTGGTTATGAATTCATAACCGAGTCAAGTCGGGAGACATTACTCCTGTTGTAAAAATGAATTTCATTTGAGATGGTCATGTGTGAGGCCATGATGAGTTTGGATATGGAAATTCTATAGTGCTATCTAAGTGCATGATGGTTATTCCCTATGTAATTGAGGATTGGATTGCAACACTTGTTCCTATGCTAAATAGCACTAAGGGATGATGTTCCTAGTGTTGTGTATGGGTTGAAGAGGAAGGTATCCAAAGGATCAGATGGGTTGTGGGAAAGGTTTTGGATGGTGTATTGAGGCATGTGACATACCTTCCAACTCACATGGTGGAATACATGACATGAACATATGGTATTCCAGAATCAATGCAATGAGGCATTATTTAGATGTGGTCAGGATTATTGACACATTGGTTTTATTTATTGATAAAGTTTGATTTCATTATGAAAAGCTTGATGTGTTGATAATGCATGTACAGTGAATGATAGTGTTATTATAGATAATATGATGAATAATAGAATTATATTTTAATGTGAACAATGGTTTGAAATGATTGAATTGTTGGCTAGATACAATTATGATATCATTTCATGAACTGCTAAAAATATGCACGAGTGCTAACAATCTTGTTTGGGTGCAAGAAAGTTGAGGAAATTGCAAGCATAATGGTCTGGATATGGCGAATGCCCATAAGAAATGATTAAATCTACTACTGCAAGAACCAAACATAAATAACATAAATCTCATGCGTGGGACTTTTTATTTTCCTGTATAACCAGATTTGAGAAATTGAAAATTGTTATGATATACAAACAATTTGTTTGGTTGCATGGAGTTGAGGAAATTGCAGGCAAAACAGTCTTGGATATGGAAGGGAATATAATCCTATAGGGAAGACTAAAATCTACTTATGTAAGAGCCAAACAATTATGAGCAAAAAGACTCATGATTGGGAAATTATGTTTTCTTGTGTAAAACATATTTGAAATTTTATAATTATATGATGATGTCTCATGTTAATTGTATGTATGTAATGCAAATGGGATGATTTCCACGAGTTATATATTTCTAGTGGAAGTCTAGCAACAAGTTAGCATTTGTCTATGTGAGAACAACTTGGAAAATGATGGATCGCCTGAGGAATTGTATAACAGTGAAAGGGATGTCTAAGCCTAGAGGGTGAGTTTCACTATCGAAGAATCAACTTGTCAGGCCTGAAGAGTGAACTCTAGTGTGAGTTGCACTATCGAAGAACCAGGTTTTTAGGCCTGAAGAGTGAATTCTAGTGTGAGTTGCACTCTCGAAGAACCAGGTTTTCAGGCCTGAACAATGAACTCTAGTGTGATTTGCACTGTCGAAGAATCAGGTTGTCAAGCCTGAAGAGTGAACTCTAGTGTGATTTGCACTATCGAAGAACTAGGTTTTCAGGCCTGAAGAGTGCACTATTTTGTGATCTGCACTGCAACAACAAGGTTGTTGTTGGTTATTTTTTTTTACTAATGTTCTTCCTAGAAGTTAGTCCCTTGAGTTCCTAACTGAGAGATTCCTAGCTACAAGTGCCAAAGAGACCATGATAAATGAATGGCACATTCCTTGGGTTATCCCTGATAAACAGATGGTTCATCCCTTGGGTTATCTCTTGGGTTATCCCTTATAAACAGATGGTACATCCCTTGGGTTGTCCCTGATAAACGAATGGTACATTCCTTGGGTTGGGCAAGTCAAGAGGAAGAGAGATGGTGGAAATCAAGATAGTTGTAGAATAATGCCAATGGCTTATGTATATGTTTTGGGCCAGGGTGTCTTTGTATTTGTGATTTTGGGGGCAGGATGTGCCTATGTATCTGTGGTATTAGGGCCAGAGTGCCTATGTAATTTTTTTAGGCTAGAATATCTATGTGATTTCGAGCTAGAGAGCTTATAGTTGATTATTGGTCGGGGATCCAGAATTGTAAAACAAAATTACACCTTTAAGGCATTGTGCACTGAGGACAGTGCAAAAATAAGGGGGAGTGGATGTAACATCCCCATTTCTAATCCCTATGAATTATAATGTAATTGTGTAAACGTGAATTAGGCTGGTGAGCCGAGGTGTTGCGGCGAAGCGTTGTATTGATTAAATGTGGTTGGGGCCAATTTTCATATTATGAACATTGAAATAATTAATAAAAGTAATAATCATTGCATGCTATACGAAAGAGATGAAGAACTATGGGGGGATATGATTCCACAAGAGAGAGGGGTCCAAGGGGGAATTATTCATGGGTATTAATCCAACCCACATTCATGAAATTATTATCTTTGTGTGTAACTTCCTATTTGTTGATTGAGTGTATGAGAGACCAAAAATTAAACTCGTGTAAGAGGGTGGGTGTGAATGGTCACATCCCATAATTATTGGAGAGCATGGGATAAAGTACAATCATCCTTGAGAAGAGTGTGAGTCAAGCAAGCAAGGAAGAAGAGGAAATTCACATGCAGAGGAGGGACAATTTTTACATGGGGATTTTGGGGCAATAAAGGGAGAGAATAGGGCTGAGAAGAGGACCATCCATGGTATACTTGAAGGAAACCATTGTTTGGATATATTTTATGCTAAGAAACAATCCTGTGTGTCTGTAAATTAGGCTGTGAGACTATGGTGCGATTTCTGTGGAGAAAATTACTTAAAGCCTTGTGAAAGTTTTTGTGAGAAAATATGAAACAATTAAGAGTTCCTAGAGTTACGAACTAAGTGATTCCTAGTCAAATGAATGCATTAGTGGCCCTGATAAACGAATTATACAACCCGAGGGGCTATGAGTAGTGAAGGGGGTACATTCCTTGGGTAGTGCAAGTTGAGGGGAAAAGAGAGAGTTGTTAGTTTGGAACTGTTGTGAGACTATAACTTGGGTTTGGGGTTGCTCTATCTGGAGAGTGGATATCTAGTGGGTCGGATCTCCATGTGGACTCATGGCCTCAGCTCAGGGGTGGCTTGCTGATGAGAGAAAATGATCAACAATGCCTATGGTTGGGAGGTTCATCCTTCATTTTCATCTAGTTGGTTAATCATTAACATATAAATGTTTATGTTCTGTTCCTATGTTAATTATGTTGTGTAAATGGTTTATATGGATGTTCTATGTTTATTGTTTGTTCAAACAGTTATATTCATGTTTAATATATGTTGCTAGATGCATTCATAACTTTGGTATCAGTCAATTGGTTAATATTGTGTGTGATCTATGGTTGGTAAGCTACAAGAATTTAATTAGTAGTAAATCTTAATAATTTAATGAGTTTTTGCATGTAATGTTTCTCGACTGAGTGTTGGGTACGTTACATTATGGTATCAGAGTTGTTAAAGATAGAGTTTTTGTGTGATGTGGCCCAACTTGGGTGGTGGGGTACGTTACAGTTAGAGTGCATCCAATTCAAGTAAAGATATTACCAATTACAATAAATTTATAATAGTTACTTTTCATTAAAATTCCCATAACGTGAATAGATATTTGATTATCGTAATATTGTTTTTTCCATTTCATAAAAAACAGAGAAACCCATTGCAACATAGATTTAGTTTGACTTAATAATGATTCTAATGTTGTTGTCATTTTCACTCTTCCTTGTTCTCATGAGATTGCTTGCCCGGAGCATTAGCAAATGTGGTCTCAAATGTGCTAACACACTGAAACACCTTTTTTTTTTTTTTTTTTTGGATACCTACTACAACCGATATATCAGACCCACATTAACATACAAATAAACACTACAGAGTATACATACATAGCCCAAAACCTCCATAGAAACAATAGTAAGATTCCATATGCAACAAAAAGTGGATGATAGCTAGAGAAGATATGCTGGCATAAAGAGTCCGTCAAAAAGTGACGTCCCAATATTTGAAAAATGACATGAATGATGTGATCCATCCTAACATATGTCCATGAATCCCACCCACAAATGCCTTTTTTTTTTTTCATTGGCTTGTGTTTAAATGGTGTTAAGTGTTATGTTTTTAATTAACAAGTATGAAAAAAAGAGAAGGCAAAGTAACGTATTTCACCAAACGTTTTTGAGGTAGGTACATTTGGATATTCCTTCCTTATAAAACATAAGCGTGTATACTTATCACAACATTTATAAATATGAATTCTAACAATTCGGTCGCTAGAGCTCCGCTACAAGGGATTTTCTCAACTAGATCTATGGCCTTGTTATGTGTGGTGGCTAACTTCCATTGAACCCACCATAGTAGACAGAAGTAAGGATCGAGTTACCCACACGAATGGAGGTGAGTAATAGATGGTTGGATATATGACAATTGTTTGGTCTTAGTGGAATGCAGAGGGATCTATTTTATCATGATGTGCTACCTACCTATCAAAGCACATGCAAAAATGGAGGTGGGTATCCTTAATATTGCTTTCCAAAAGTAATAACACTATTGAAATGATATAAGACACCTCTAATTCACATTAAACACAATTCCTTATGGATTCAATCTTAATCTAATAATGCAAATGTAATGGATGGTTGTAATGTTTCTCTTTAGTTATTAGTTTAATATAAAAAAAAAAAAAGATATTAAAATCCAATGAACAAACATAATAATAATGTGGAGTTTTCTAACGAAACCTAATAAACTATATACTTTAAGACCTGATGACATTGTTTCATCCATTTGTCATTAAATACCCGATACCTACTTAAAATCAAATTAAAATTCTACTTGGATCTCTACATTTGTTGTAAAGAGGAGTTAAATCTTGCTCAAGATGGCAATTTATATATGAAGCACTATACTCCAGTCTCCTAGGACCTTCACTAATCAACTGAAAAACCTACTTGGAGATATACATTTATATTATTAAGAGGAGTTACATCCTATTATGCATTTGTTGAATGGATGTATTTTAAGTTAATTTCATATAAATCAAGTACATCACTATCACTAGAAATGATAAAAGAAAAAAAAATACCCTTATTTTTGGAATTTGTTTTGCTTGGCTTCAAATGTAATGGAAAAAAAGGAATTTTTTTAGTTAGCCATACAAAACCAACTCTATCTTTAGATGTAGTAAATAAAATAATTGTTTTCATAAAATCAACCATCTTCCTTTTAATCTCCACAAACCATAACCATAAACCATACACTGAGTTCAATTGTCTTAACTGGGGATATTGAGCATGCCACTAGGATTGAACCCAATACCATATTGTATAAAGGTCATTGCTACTCTTAATCCAAATAGACTAGAAACATTTAATATTCTACCTTATATATGCCCAACATGATAACATGGGAAGCTTGCACCAAACGCTTGCATACACTTAGCTAATCCAAGACAATACTAAAGGAAACACCTAAGAATGATCACCAATTAATCAATTGAAATATATGTCAACTTCTCTCCTTTTTTTTTCTTGTATGCTACATCCATACCCATACATCAATGCACAAAACCTAGTAACTATGATGTCCAAACATGCTTATTGATGGAAAAGCATAGATCCAAGTGTATATAAGATATATACATAGAGATTGCAAACTGTCCATGTTGATGTCAATGGCCAACCTTTTATCGCAACTGAAAAATATTTACTAATAATAAGAAATAAGGATGCATATCTTAGCTCAGTTGTAATATTATATGTTTGCATCTATATTTGTTAATTTTTTGATCCAGATTATATTGAGAATGAAATGAGATACATACAAAACTATCGCAGAGAACGTAGAAAAACAATGAAACCCAACTTCTATTAATGAATAAAATAGAAGAATATCGTAGAACACAAACTGGCTAGAATGGTGGTAGCTTATCTCTGAAGAGGAAGAGATATTGACTATGGTAATTCATAGAAATATAATACAATGGGCCATAATAATGGAAATTTAACATAAATCAAGAACCCTAAAGGTCCAAAACCCTAACCCTAGGAGGTGAATTTGCCAAAAGGTTTATGGGCCCCAAGGTGGTTAGTTGATGTGTCAACTTCCTAGGGGTGCAACATTTGTATACAATATCCATTTGGGGAGTTTAGTAGCTTCTTGTAATGATATGATCAAGAAGTAAAATCATTAGTAGGGCCTGGGTATGCCATGAGAAGTTAGAACTCGGGACTCCCAAATGGCCAAAAAACATCGTTTAGGGACTCAAAATGACCCTGAAAGTTTAGGACCCGAAAAATCATAACAAAACACCCAAGATGCAGAACCATGATGAGTCAATGGAAGACGTGGGTGGCCCCCGACATACACTTGGACCATTACTCCCCCATTAGGAAGCAATGGCCCCCATTGTGTCAAGTTCCCTTAGGAGATGGGGGAAATTTTGTTGAATCTGAACCTTGGTGAGCCACTTGTATTGTTGAAGTAGATGTTCTACTTTGACAACCTGATAGAATTGTATGTTCTGCAGGAATTTTTCCATGATCCTATCCACTGAAGCCTATGCAATGCATTCAAGATTGAGTTCTGTAGGGTCCAATTTCTAAGCCACCTCTAAGGTGTCCAAAAGAGGTGGGAAATATGGTCGAAGCAACTTCACATTAAATACTAGGTGCAAGCCAAGGAAAGGAGGAATACACAATTTAAAATAATTTTCACCCATAGCCTTGGTGATGGTCCAAGGCCCATATCAGAGTGTTTTAAGATTCATATTGGGGCCGATGAGGCACTCTTTCTACAAATGAAACCACACCTTGTCACCAAGCTTAAACTTGTGAGAAACCTAATGTTGGTCATGTCGTTGCTTATACTTGGCATTGGCCTTATCCAAGATATCATGAATCTATTGTTGGAGGTGTTACATCCATTCAATTAATTTGGCTTCTCCATCTGCCTCACTCTAAGTGTTGGAGGACTCTATTGGGGAAGTTGGAATGGGTCGGGATCTATTAATGGGGTCCAATCGTTGGAACCACAAGCACACTTCAAAAAGGTTATGTCCAATAGAGTTTTGGAGGGATCGACTATAGCTATGTAGAACATATGGGAGACTCTCATCCCATTTATGTGGATTTTTGGAGCTATACATGTGTATGATGTGGAAAATCATCCTTTTGACCACCTTTGTTTGTCCATCTATTTGGGGATGAAAGAAAGTCAATTTTGTCAACTTGGTGTCCATCATAGACCATAGGTTGGACTAGAAAGTGTTGAGGAACATGTTGTCCCTATTTGAAATGATGGTCTATGGTAGCCAAAAAATGAACCCAAACATGCACAAAGAATATTTTAGCAGTGCCCTTAGCTATGATACTCTTTTTATAGGGTATCAAAATGGTCATCTTAGAGAACCAGTTGATGACCACAAAAACACAATTGTGACCATGTTTGGTGGAGAGAAAACATGACATGTAATCCAGGGATATAGACTCCCAGGGCTTGTCTGGTGTAGGGAGAGGATTCCATAACCCCTACTTATTGATGGAAAACTTAGTGATGGAACAGGAAGTGCACGACCTAATGTACTGACCAATGTGATGTCAAAGCTTGGGCCAATAGAAATGATTTTGAAGTACTTCTACTATATTATCCACCCTGAAGTGCCATGCCACCCGACTGTAATGTTCCTCCCAAATGATATTTCCATGCTCACTTGAAGGAACACAAATATGGTCGAGATAGCACAAGAGTGCATCTTGGAGGTGGAATTATGGAACGTGTTTCCTAGTACTCATGGTCTGATAAGTAGAATAAAAGTCAGAATCTCTACTGTATAATTTTGGCAACCCAGAGGTCTCATTCCCATATGAGTTAAGAAATATGGTGAGGGCCACAAATGGGGTTCGATTGAGGCAGTCAACAACATAGTTGGAGATACCCTTCCTGTACTTAATATTCAGGTGGAATTGTTGTAGGTATGTGGACCATTTCAAATGGAGATAATTTTGTAGCTTTCCCTCTATATGCATGAATTGTATAGGCTTGTGATTAGTGTGGATTATTTTTTCCTTTCCTAGAATGTAATGCTTTCGTTGTCGACATACATGCACAATGGAACACATCTCTTTGTCATAGGTGGGATACATGTGAATAAAATCATATAATTTTTCACTATGATATGAAAACATATGTCATTGTTGAGTGAGGACATCACTAATAGCATAGTCATAGGAATCTATCTCAATATTGAATGGTTGTTGTATATCTAGCAATGTGAGGACTAGTGCAGAACAAAGGTCATGCTGCATATTCTAGAATTATTTCTACAGTGATTCATACCAAGAAAAATTGGCTTTATCTCCCTCCTTGGTAAATTGACTTAATGACCAATCTATATGAGAGAAACCCAACATGAGAGTGTGGTAGAAGTTGGAAAGGCCCAAGAAGCTACAGAGCTCTGTTGGAGTCTTCAGGGCTAACCAATCGCGAATCACTTAGATATTGGTTGAGTCCACATGCACCCCATGTTCATCCATGATGTATCTATTGAACCTAAATATTGTTTAAGGTATTTAAGATAACATCATGAGGATAAATCCCCCTACATTTTTAAAGAGGCAGTACTCCTCTATGTTTAAATAAAATACAAGAATATAAAAAGTGCATGAGAGAGGACCAGGATTATTATTGAAGAAAATATTCACATGCAGATAATACCTAAGAAAGGGCCAAGCATCTCCCAAAAAATATTTTTCACACTATAATACAAGATTATAAACCAAGAGAATAAGTAGTCTCACACAATGACATTTCCATCATAGCATAAAGAAAAGTAGAGCACATCATTTAGAATAAGGTGAAGAATATAAGGACCATATATGGTAGATAACTGTAAATGATCATTCAATTAATATCCAAAAATATTTTGATAGACACACATTTGAAATCTCATGCTTAAAATTATAAGTATGAGAAATCACTAATGTAATGTCCCAAATAGTTTTCTGGGAATATCAAAAAATAATAGATGTATTTTAAAAGTCTGATACAAATAAAATTAAATGTGTTTGTCATAAATAGACTCGGATGGGGCTCCCATGGAGAAATAAATGAAAAGACCTGGAAGAAAAGAGAAAAATACAGTTAGTAATTGACCTTCAACATTCACATCTCATTAAACAAAGGTTCGATGACTACTAATTGAGAAAGAAAGAGAGTTGAAAGCAAAAGAAAGTGACTACATGACTTACTATGATGGAATATCATAGGAACGTTATATGTGTGTTGATGTTTCCTTCATAGGTTGTTGGGTTCGAGGTGGTTCTTGTTGACATGTTTCAATAAGAACCACCTTAGTTATTACCGTCTTCTTGTTGATATCTTTTAATTATTCTAACCAAGGAATTTCTTAACCAATGTTCAATATACTCCCGCATGGGAGAAACCGTTATTTATTTCCTAGTCTTGGTTTCAAATAATTCATTTTCAATATATTTTAGGTCGAAGTTCAATTGGTTAAGCGTGTCTTCAATCTCATCATTATTATTGACATATCGGATTAACCATATTTCCACTTATCCTTTGAAGTATTCTATTGAGTCATTAAACTCACTCGCGCATGAAATATTTAGGGTGTCTAGTTGTTCCTATAATTTCTCTTTTGATAGGAGTATTGAAACTCACTCACCCAAGAAATATTTAGGGTGTCTAGTTGTTCCTATAATTTATGTTTTGATAGGAGTATTGTATCCATGAATAAATGTGGGCCCTCTAGCTCTTTAGTTATATTAACAAGATTTAGAAATAAATGACCCCTTTTGGTATTGATAGTGTCACATTCAGAAAGTGTTTCACACAAGAATTTAATTATTCTCAACCAACAAGCATTTATTTGTTTCAACCGATCCTTAGAAGGAATATTTTTCTCTCTCCTATGAAATTAATTTAAATTCAAGACCTTTGCTGAGAATGTACCCACAACATCTTTATAAAAATATCTTCATTTTCCAATACCTTTTGGAGATACTCTTTAAAATGCAAGACCCTTGTTGAGATAGTAGTTGAATTTGTCAATAACTCCCATAT